>CAUYLG010023734.1:0-152656 GCA_963573385.1 Cacajao melanocephalus | reverse complement strand
TTTCTTCCCATTTTTGTGGATTTATCCACCTGTCGTCTTTGTAATTGCTGACTTTCAGATTGGGTCTGAGTGAACGTCCGGCTTGTTGGTGATGAAGTTTTTTCTGTTTCTTAGTTTTCCTTTGGCGGACGCCCCTTCCCCACAGAGCTCGGCCTTCCCGGGTTCAGCTGTGCTTGCTGTGAAACTCTCAGTCGTCAGCACTTCCAATTGCTGTTCTCCTTGTGGGGATGGGACCAGCTGAGCCCGACTCAAAGGGCACCCAGTCGCGTATACTCCGCATTGAGAAGCGCTGCGCCGCGCTGGGGCGCAGGCAAAACAGCTGAGCCGGCCAAAAGAGTCGCACTGGCGACACATTTGACTCCTCTGCCAGCAATCTCCCAGTTTGTGGGCCACAGAAATTCATCTGAAATTGCGGCGTCCACTCGCTCTCTGTGCTTTCACTGGGAGCTACAATCCTGAGCTGTTGTTAATCGGCCATCCTGGATCTCTCCACCCGGTAATGAAGTTTTTTCTGTTTCTTAGTTTTCCTTTGGCGGATGCCACTTCCCCACAGAGCTGGACCTTCCCGGTTCAGCTGTGCTTACTGTGAAACTCTCAGTCCTCAGCACTTCCAATTGCTGTTCTCCTTGTGGGGATGGGACCAGCTGAGCTGGACTCAAAGGGCCCCCCGTCGCGTATATTCCGCACCGAGAAGCGCTGTGCCGGGGCGCCGGCAAAATAGCCGTGCCGGCCAAAAAAGTTGCGCTGGCAACCTGTGTGGCTCCTCCACCGGGAATTTCCCAGTCTGTGGGCAAGAAAAATTTGTCTGAAAGTGCGGCGTCCACTTGCTCTCTGCGCTTTCACTGGGGGCTACAATCCTGAGCTGCTGCTAATCGGCCATCTTGGATCTCTCTCTCTACAGTGATACTTATAAGAAAAAAGTCTAGAAATAGCTGAAAGGTCCAATGATGTGAGAGTGTAATTTGTATTGCCTGAAACTATACTGATTTTTTGGGAAACAAGAAAGGAGGGACAGTATAAGTTGATCCTCTGCTATTCTGCCTTTGATTGGCCTTTAGTTTTGTTTGTGTGTATGTATTACTTAGTGAATTTATGTTGCTGACCACTCTTCATTTTGTTTTGTAACAGGGGTTTGGAAAGAGTTCTCCCAGGGATTTGATGCTTTCTGCACTTAATAGATGATGATTTGCCTATTTGTGCTAATCCAGCCAAATCATCTCCAATATCATCGTGGGAACATTGTTAAAGCTCTCTCTTGGCTAGTGATCTGTTAATTAGCATTGCTGTATTCATCAGAGGCCTGCGATTCCATCATTAGGCCCTTTAGATTTAGCCGGTTACATCATCTCAGGGACCAC
Source organism: Cacajao melanocephalus (assembly GCA_963573385.1). NCBI lineage: Eukaryota > Metazoa > Chordata > Mammalia > Primates > Pitheciidae > Cacajao > Cacajao melanocephalus. Next base: position 151,298 of record CAUYLG010023734.1, on the reverse strand, counting down.
GTACATTCTGTGTGGCTTGTGTGATTGGACCCATGGGCTATGAAATCGGAGGTTAACTTGGCATTTATCTAGCAAGATCTTCTCAGTCTGAGGTTCTTGAATCCATAAGGACCGAACAATTATTTCAAAATGGTCTGCGTATTTTTTTGTTGGATTGTAACTTTCGCTGTACTTTCAAAAGCAGTTGCTGATCCAAAATGGTTTGGGGCCATTGACTAGAGGACTTCAGAGACTTCCACTCTGCAGCGAGGAAGCCAGACCTGGAAGGGCAGGGGCTTTTCTGGGCAGCAGGGTTTGCTGACGGCCCCTGGGCTTGTGTCTGCAAGACCTGTGTCTGCTTTTCTCCATCCTATGATGTCTTGTGACCACAATCATGTCCTCTGTTGTGGGGAAGCAGAAATCAGGGAAGCGGATGCATCCGGAAAGGTCACTTGGTGATTCTGTGGGAAAAGTGAGCCCGGGGCTTCTCTCTCTGTTTCACTGTGGTCCTCAGTCTTACATATAACACTCTGGTTCCTTTCCAGGAAGGATGGAGTGGGAAGGATGAGAGGCTGAGCCCTGGCAGTGGGTCCTTTCTTTGTGTGAATTCCTGGATGCTCAGTTAGAAATTAAAAAATAAAATTTTAATGATGAGCCACTTTTCCCCTAACAACAAAGAATCTTTTCATTCACCTTCCTAAAAGAATTATAAACCTGTGTTGTGGGCTTAGCATGGGTAAATATTTTCTGCTTGCGGCTATTTTATGCTTAGTAGGTCTAATGAGTTAAGAAATACTGCTATTACAAAATGTTTTACGTTTGTCTGCGAGTAGGAATGTTTATAGAGACAAGATTTCCTCTGAGCCTTTCCCCACTCTGATCACAGGCAATGAGAGCTCACCAGACTTCCTCTGCAACTTTCTCACGGCAGCAGCTGCGCCCACTACCTTTTCTGGCAAGCAGATGAGCAGTTCAGCTCTTTCTCCTACCCCTCCTCCCCCAGCTTAATCCCCAGTCAACCAGAGGCCCTAGTTAAAAGAGGGGCTTCTGGAAGCAAAAATGCTGAGTCGACTCCTGAATTCACTGCAGACTGGTTGTGTGTGACCTGGGACCAGTTACTCTGCCTCTCTGTTCTTCAATTTACTCATTTGTTAAAGGGAATTAATCTCTACTTTATGGGGCCTTTGTAAAGATTGAACTCATTGAAGATAAGTTCCCAATATTACCCATTAACCAGTGTCTCAGATGTTGTTTTGCTTCTGAGTTTGACATTGACTGTTTCATCCCTAGATGAAATAGTCCCGATTCTGCTCCTCCTTTCCAAACCCCACTCCAAAAGTGCCCAAACCTTTCCCATTTCAAGAAACCTCATGGGGTTCTTGTCACTGTGGCACACCCTCACATCCCACAGTGTGCTTGTCAATTGCCTCCGCTAACTGGTCATCCTTTGCCCACACGCTAGCATTTAACTTGATGGGTGTGATGGTTGAACTAGCCTTACTGGGAGAGGCAAGAAGATTCATTGCTCACGACGCAGCATACTCTGTAATGATTTATTTGGACTAATCTTCCTCGTTGCAGACTCATTAGTGGCTATCACCAAATGGTGGCTTAGTTAGCTTTCACAAGTACGTGAGGCATTCACACCCTCCCGTTTCTTCCTGGGGAAGGCACTGACGTCAGTTTTCACACACTGGAAGCCTGGGGACAGGCGTGCATTTTTATTTTGGTGAAGTGGTCTTCATGCTCCTCGATGTTGCTGTGAAATACAAGCGTAGCATTAGAATTTGCTCCTGGTGCTTCCCAGGTGTGTTGCTCTCTGTGCAGTATCTGCAGGAGATTCGGTGTAGGATCCTTTTGTGACATTAGCAAAAGCAGTGCAACCGTTAGTGATTGTTAAAATGTGTTTTGCCCCTTAGATTTGAGGGAATTTATTTGTATCTTCCCTGTCTGCCCTCTCTTAAATTATAAAATCCCCTAGGGGCCAGGTATGGGTGGCTCATGCCTGTAATCTTATCACTTAGGGAGGCCAAGGCAGGTGGATCGCATGAGTTCAGGAATTCGAACAGACTGGGCAATGTGGCAAAATGCTGTCTCTACAAAAAAAAAAAAAAAAAAAAAAAAGTTAGCTAAGCATGGTTGCTTGCACCTGTAGTTCCAGCTACTCAGGAGGCTGAGTGGGGGAGATTGCTTGAGTCCGAGAGGTAGAGGCTGCAGTGAGCTGAGATCGAACCACGGCACTCCAGCCTGGGCAACAGAGTGAGACCCTGCTCAGTCAGTCAATCAATCAATAATCTCCAAAAGAAGAGATTTTTATTTTGGCCTTTATCAACTCTCAGTGGAGAGCATCTAGGCCAGGCCTGTGTGCTCAGAGCAGGCACAGGAAATCAGGAGTGTTTGCTGACTGATCTAGGAGAAAGCTGAGGACCCTCCACCATGACCCAGGTTAGTTCATGGACAGCTCTTAGGACTGGTTTGCTTATATCTTCAGCATTTGTGAGCTTGAAATCCCAGATGTTTAGTTCAATTTCCCAACCAGCATCTGCAGCCTGAGTCATCTACATATTGTCTGCTTAAAATGTATAAAGCCCCTCCCCCATGTGTGCACAGAAGCACACACATGTGTATACATACATGAAAGCTATCTAATAGCTCAGGAAGGATGGTACTGAGTAGCAGTTGTATGCACCCACACTTACACACATATACATGCATACACATGGTGTGGATACCACACAATGAGTGTGGAGCTTTGCCTCTTGTAAATGTTGTATGGGAGGAGTTGCTATCCAGTTGAGACAGCTGCGTTCTCCGCAGGCTGGTTTTGTGAGTCAGGGCTGCTAACCACTGGAAGACTGGCATCCTTGCATTGTAAAGGATCAGTGAAAGACCTCCTTTTCCTAACAGAACTGAGATTCAGCTGTTAGAGAGCTGATTGGGAGCTGGGAGGAGGGAGTCTACCTGCCCTGTACTTTCTTTTCATTCTGTACTTGTATGATTTGAGTAAATACAAAATGATTTTCAAAAGAATTTTTTTCTTTTAATGTTTTTTAATTTATTTAAGCATTAAAGACTTCATGAACTAGGCAGCACTCAAAACTAGAAGACATTCAAAGAGCTCCTCCTTTTCCAAGGTCTGAGCAGGAAATAAAGTCTAGAAATAGCTTGATTGGTTACAGTTAGGCATTTGCCTTATTCGGACATAGTCTCATCAGTTGGCTGTCTGTGATTGGCTGAAGCTTGGCTGCCAGTGATTGGTTGAAGCTTAGCTGCATGCAATTGGCTGAGATCTAGATATCCTATTACAAAAAATATATACCCCTAATGAGATTTTCCTTTGTATACATACTAAGTTAGGTTGTAGCTCACTATGGAGCAACTCAAACTACAGCCTCAGACCAGTGACCTCCTGCTTATTTAATTTAACAGACATCTGCGTTATGCTTGCTGGGTTATTTTCTCCCCCAATAGAGAGACTCTTCTTTCTATTTGTGCCGTCATGTGTTTAAGATTCACTCAAGACCTATTTCCTCTAGGAAGTCTTCCCCACAAACCGTCCCATGCTGTGAACTGAAGGCTGGATGCTTTCTCCCACTCCTGTCCTTCCGATTTCAGATCCACGCAATTTGCCTCCATTATGAATAAACAAATAGCCTAGGGGACCATGGATATTTAGGACAAGCTGGTTCTAAGAATGACATTCTTTCAATATAAGCCAATTTGTAAAAGCATTTTTAAAAGGAAAGTTCACTTAGGAAACCCAAGGTCTGGGTGCTATGGATGGCCTATTAATATCTATGGCACCTGGGCTGCAGTTCTGCCCCTCTCTCTCTTTCTCTCTGGCTGCATGGTTTCCCATCTCTACTTGTTGATGTATATCTGACTGCTTCTGACTGTCTGTCCAGCCATTTCCGTCATTCCATTGTGGCAGACCTGCTCGCACATCGTATGATTTTTCAGATTTGGCATGCACGTTGGAGTTGCCAAGTCTCCCTTGAGAGGGATTCTGATTGGCTTAGCCAGGCATCTGAATTGGTTCCCATAAATCAGTGTGGCCAGGAGAGCAGGGTCACATATTATGTAATTCTGTAGGGCTATGGGAGAAAGAACATGATACTAACAATAGCAATCAATACAGTCAGCACTTAGTACGTTCGACGTACTTTCAGACATTCTTGCATTTAATCTTCACAAAACCCTCATGAAATAGGTACTGCTGTTTTTCCAGTTTTACAGATCGGGAAACCACAGCACAGAGAGGTGAAGCCACTTGTTTGGCACTACACAGCTGACCAGTGGCTGAGTCAGGAAGTGAAGCGCCGGCATGGTTCTGGAATCTGTGTTTCTAATCACAACTCAACATTGCTTGTCTTAAACAGGCATTGCTAGGATACTACATCTCCATCTTTTTTATCCTTCTCGGTACCTGTGCATTGAGCATTGAATGCCTATTCAGTGATTTTTTTTTTTTTTTTGAGACAGGTTTTTGCTCTGTCACCCAGGCTGGAGTGCAGTGGTGCGATCACAACTCATTGCAGCCTCAACTTCCCAGGCTCAACACATCTTCCCATCTTAGCCTCCCAAGTAGCTGGGACTACAGATGCATACCACCACGCCCAGCTAATTCTTTATTTTTATTTTTTGTAGAGATGGGATTGTGCCATGTTGCCCAGTTTGTCTCAAACTCCTGGGCTCAGGCCATCTGCCTGCCTCAGTCTCGCAAAGTGTTGGGATTTCAGGCTTGAACCACCATGCTTGGCCTATTCAATGAATTGTTCGCTGAATGAATGGATGCCTGAGTGAATGAGAGAACACACAGAAGCATGCACAGTCTACAGGAAGTTCAGGGGTAGAAGCTTCTTCCTGCTGCAGCTTACTGAAGTATTAATTAATATACACATGTTCAAAGTGCTCTCTTTCCTCATCTCTCTCTCCTTTTTTTTTTTTTTGTTCAGACAAGAGTGAGAATGGTGAGGCGTATCAGAGAAAGAAGGCGACAGCTGCTGGCCTTCCGGAGGGTCCTGCTGTCCCCGTGCCTTCTCGAGGGAACCTGGCACAGCCCAGTGGCAGCAGCTGGAGGAGGATCGCGCTGCTCATCTTGGCCATCACTATACACAACATTCCAGGTAACGTCTTGCTTGTGAGCGCTCCAGCCACTGCCTGAAGGTAAAGTCATTTGTCAGTACAATTGTCTGGCTGGAAAAGGGGAATGGTCAATTGTGACATGGGTCCTTTTTGGAGGACAGTGAAGGTGGCAGTACAAATCTTTCTTGACTATTTTTTGATCACGATAGATTGATCATCCTATGTGAAAACGTCCCATTCCAGTTAGTTTAAACAACTTCTGTTTCCTTTCTTTACGTATTTGTTACCAGGTTTTTTGGAGCATAAATTCATAACTGTCACATGATTGCTGTGGAGGGTGTCTTTTATAAATACTGGATATCTCTGGTTCTGCTTAATACTATCTGAATATATAGTTGACCCAGCACCAGGTGCGGTGGCTCATACCTGTAATCCCAGCACTTTGGGAGGCTGAGGCGGGTGGATCACCTGAAGTCAGGAGTTTGAGACTAGCCTGAACAACATGGTGAAACCCTCCTCTACTAAAAAAACAAAATTAGCTGGGCGTGGTGGCACGTGCCTGTAATTCCAGCTACTTGGGAGGCTGAGGCACGAGAATCGCTTAAACCCGGGCTACGGAGGTTGCAGTGAGCCCGGATCACGCCATTACACCAGTCTGGGCAACAAGAGCAAAACTTCATCTCAAAAAAAGATAAAGAAAATATAGTTGACCCTTGAACAACACAGGTCTGAACTATACAAGTCCACTTACACTCAGATTTTCTTCTGCCTCTGCTACCCCGAGACAGCAAGACCAACCCCTCCTCTTTCTCCCCCTCCTCAGCTGACTCACTGTGAAGATGATGAGGATGAAGGCCTTTATGATGATCCACTTCCACTTAATGAATAGTAAATATATGTTCTCTTTCTTACGATTTCCTTAATAACATTTTTTTCTTGAGATTACTATATTGTAATACAGTTTATAATACATATGCAAAATATGTGTTAATTGACAATGTTATTAGTAAGACTTCTGGTCAACAGCAGGTTATTAGTAGTTGTATTTTGGGGAAGACAAAAACTCTATCTAGATTTTCTGCTGCACAGGGAATCAGCATTCCTAACCTCTGCATTATTCAAGGGTCAACTATATTGAGTTCAGTATACTTTGACACTGATAATTCCCTTACCTGCCTTCTTTATGTGGACATCTTTCCGAAATGTTTTTACCAATCCTTTCCTGTTTAGCATTTTAGAGTAATTTATGTCTTTTTTTTTTTTTTTTTCCTTTTCAGACAGAGTCTCACTCTGTTGCCCAGGCTGGAGGGCAATGGAGTAATCTTGGCTCACTGCAACCTCCGCCTCCTGGGTTCAGCCTCCTGAGTAGCTGGGATTACAGGCATGCGCCGTCACACCCGGCTGATTTTTTGTATTTTTAGTAGGGATTGGGTTTCACCATGTTGGCCAGGCCGATCTCAAACTCCTGACCTTAGGTCATCCACCCACCTCAGCCACCCAAAATGCTGGGACTACAGGTGTGAGCCCCCACGCCCTGCCTGTTTTATGTCTTTAGATGTATTTTAATGGGAAAAATCAAGGACATGTGAATGCCTTATTTCAAAAATAATGTGTTTCTTTTAACGCCTCTAGAAAACATGATTAAGCATAGAAAATAATAGTGATATTTTTAAAAATAAATAAATTGAGGGAACCTGAGCAATTTGGGATGCATTTTGAAATTCCAAGTCTCTCACTTCCTAGCGACGTTATCTTGACAAATTGCTTGAACTCCCCGAACCTTGGTTTTCTCATCTAAGACATGGAGATAATGCCATAAGTGGCTTATTTTGAGAATTAAATGAGATGCTAAATATACACACAGCTTTCAGGACAGTGCTTGGGGTTTATGAACACCTGAAAAATGGGAGCTGTTGTTGGCATCGATGATAATCCTGCTGCCTTTTCAGCCATGACTTCCCGGATCTTGAGATCTTAAACATGCTGATCCATCTTTTGTTGCCTGGGAACTCAAGTTTGAGCAATAACCTTCCCCAGGGAGCATCCTTGGGTGATACATTTTCTGAGTCTTTGTGGAGTTCATGGTGCCAATATGTCATTCTATCACAGGAGCAAGAACTTGGCTGGGCAAAGCTTTCTAGTCATGACATTTTTCTCTTCAAAGCTTCTACAGATGTTGATCCATTGACTTCTGGCTTTAGTATTGTAGAAGCAAAAAGCATAGCAAACTGCGTCTCCTCCTTCTGTATAACTAGATGTTGTTTTGCTGGCACAATGAAGACTTTTTTGTCATCTTTAAAGAGTGAAAATCTAATATATATTATAAATTCTAGTATAAAATAAGTCTGCTTAAAGCACTATGTGTTTAATTACTTTTAAGGTCAGGTATTTATCCAGATAAGAAGCATATTCCTCTGTTATTTCTATCCCAATCTTATGAATTTCTATCATGTGACCATATGTAGGCTTGTTTTCCCAACATTTTCGTCAGTATGTGTGTCTCCCTCATTTCCTTCTTGATCCTTTCCTTTGAGTTATAAATAAAGTATTTTTTAGTTGTTTTTTTTTTTTTTTTGAATGAGACAGAGTCTCACTCCATCTCCCAGGCTGGAGTGCAGTGGTATAATCTCAGCTCACTACAATCTCCACTTCCCGGGTTCAAGCAATTCTCCTGCCTCAGCCTCCCGAGTAGCTGAGATTACAGATGTGTGCCGTCATGCCCAGCTAATTTTTGTATTTTTCATAGAGACAGAGTTTCAGCATGTTGGCCAGGCTGGTCTTGAACTCCTGGCCTCAAGTGATCTGCCCGCCTCAGCCTCTCAAAGTGCTGGGATTACAGGCGTGAGCCACTGCGTTTGACCCTGTTGGTTTTCTAGATCTTGGTACTCAGTGTGTCTTGAGATGAAGATGGGGCCTTATGTGGACCTCAATGCACAACGATGACTAAAGTGGGTTCGCCTTGGTGGAAGGCCTTATTCATGCCTATCTGGTATCTTAAAGAGCTCATTGAAAGACCCCTTGGTCCTCTGCAGAGGACTGCTTAAGAGTGGTGACAGTCACTTTTAGCCTGTTAAGTGCTAATAGTTAGAGAGGTTACTTGTTTTTCAGTCATAATACTAGCTGTCTTTCTGCCATTCATGACTCCTTCTTTAGCCAATTGAGCAAGAGTAAAGATTCATCCCATGGGTTTAGTGTTAAATAAGGTAACTACACTGAGGTGTATTATGGTGACTCTTTATTTCTCTGAAGAACAAAAATATGGTCCAAGGTCCAGACTTGATAGCAAAGGACTGAGTGCCCAACTTTCCACTAATGGACTCTTTTTCTATACCGTACCTACCACTGTACTCGGGTGATTCATTATGCTCAGTTGGAATCATTTCCTAGCTCGTTCTGATGGACGACCAGGGCGCTTCAGACTTTACTTTCTTGATGTTTGTTGATGCCAATGACAACTTGGAATAAAGCCAGAAACAGTAGGAAGATGTGTGAATGACAGCAATATCTGATGCTCCTAAATGAGCATAAATTAAAAATCTTACATCTTCCCCGACAGGAGACCCTCTTCTGTGTCTTTGGAGTTTCTAAGTATAAGTTCAGCGTTTGTCACTTTTATGGTGATGCAAAAGTGTCTTTTGAAATAAGGATTGAGACTGGGCAAGGTGGCTCGTGCCTGTAATCCCAGCACTTTGGGAGACCAGGACTGGCAGATCACTTGAAGTCAGGAGTTTGAGACCAGCCTGGCCAACATGGCGAAACCCTGTCTCTACTAAAAATACAAAAATTAGCTGGGTGTGGTGGTGAACGCCTATAATCCCAGCTACCTGAGAGGCTGAGGCAGGAGAATCACTTGAACCCAGGAGGCAGAGGTTGCAGTGAGCCGAGATCATGCCATTGCACACCAGCCTGGGTGACAGAGCGAGACTCTTATCTCGAAAAAAAAAAAAATGTGTATCTATATACACACACACACACACACGTATATATATGTGTGTATATATTTGTGTGTGTGTATATACACACACACATATAAATAAAAAAATATATATATATATGTAAACTGAAATGAGAATTAAAATGAGGATTGAATGCTTTCTAGGAATCTCAGCTAAGTTAGATTTCACCAAAAGAATGGTGGTAATAGTCACTGGTTTCAGTAAACTGGAGAACAGCTGGCTTGCCTGAATGGAGAGGTTTGAAGGGATATATCTTTCCCAGCCTTGCCTTTTATTTACTACATTTGAGTATCGTATTCTAGATACTTGGGTTATATCATACTAAAGCAAACCAAGATGTCTGGCTTTCTGTAGCCAGTATTATAGCAGAGTGAGATGGTCGATGAATATCATAATAATAAATGAATTTTATATTGTGTTAGAAGGTGGTTAGAGATTTAAACAAGAAAAAGTTCATCAAGGCAGAGGAGATGGTAGAGGGTTCGAGGAAGGAACTGCAGTTTTAAATATAGAGTGGTAGGGAGGGTCTCCTTGAGATGTCTTTGCATTTGAGTCAGCCGTGCAGCTCTCTGGGAAAGAGTGAGTGTTTCAGGCAGAGGGAACAGACATAGGCCCTGAGCAGGAGCATGTCTGGCACCCACAAGAAGTAGCCAAGGGTCCACTGTGGCTACAGCAGGGAGGGAAGTACAAGGTGAGGGCAGGGATGTCAGCCCTGCCTTTAGGTGGAACTTGGAGGCGTAAGAAAGTTTGTTTTTTGGTCTGTGTGTGATGAGCCGTTGCAGGGTTTTGAACAGGGTGTGTAGGACTTGACTTGAGCTTTGAAAGTTTGTTTCTCTTTAGGTGCTGAATTGAGACGGCACTTAGGAGGGGTAAGGATGGAAGCAAGGAGGCCTGTGTGGAGGCCACTGCAGAATCCAGATCAAAGATAATAGTGGTACAGATCAAGGAGGTGGTGCCAGAGGGGGTGAGAAGGAATCCCACCCTGGGTCCTGATTGAAGGTGGAGCCGATGGGATTTGCTGGTGGATCGCATGTGGGGTATAAGAGAAAGCAAGGAGCCAGGAGGGACCCGGAGGTTCCACGGCTGCCCAGCTGCAAGGACGGAGTTGCCATCAACTGAGACAAGGAAGGCTGCAGCTGGAGCAGCTGAGGGGGACTATCAGGAATTTGTTTTTTGATTGTGAGGTTTGATTGCCATTAGACCTTCAAATGGAGATACTGACCAGACAGCTGGATACATGAGTTTGGAGTTGGGTTGCAAAGTCAAGCTAGAGTTATAGATTTCTGAATCGTTGGCACATGGATATATATGTATATATATTTGAGACAGAGTCTCCTCTGACACCCAGGCTGGAGTGCAATAGTACAATCTCGGCTCACTGCAACCTCCGCCTCGTGGGTTCAAGAGATTCTCCCGTCTCAGCCTCTTAAGTGACTGGGACTACAGCTGCATGCCATGACTCCTGGCTACTTTTTGTATTTTTAGTTGAGGCAGGATTTTTCCATGTTGACCAGGCTGGTCTTGAACTCCTGGTCTCAAGTAATCTACCTGCCTTGACCTCCCAAAGTGCTGGGATTACAGGTGTGAGCCACTGCGCCCAGCCCCTTGGCACATGAATGTTACTTAAACTCCTGACACTGGATAAAGCCACCAAGGATGTGACTACAAACAGCTGTGTCTCCAAAGACCTCACTGTGGCTCATTCCTCGGGGCTCCAGCTCCTACTCCTGTCTACAGAGAAGTTAACTCCTTCCCCGTTACTGTCAAGCAGCTTCATGTCCTTTGATGAGAACTGTTTTAAGAGCCTGTTTGGAGCCAGCTTACCTTTGAAAAGGTCTCTTCTTTGACGCTATTCTTCATAGTGTATTAAAAATTTAACTAGATCTTTGACATTCCCTGAGACTCTGGGTTTTTAAGACAGACTTTTCACAGTGACTAAATGGAGAATCGATTTTTTTTTTTGAGGTTTTTTGTCTTTGCTATTTCAGTTTTATATGTCTTGAGGATGACATTTTGTTAAAAAAATTTTTTTTTAATGTGGAAGGAAAATGGAAGGCTTAATAGTAGCCTGCCTCTTGAAGGTGTCTGGCGTGTGAGGACACACCTATAGGCATATGCACACATCTGGGGATCTTGGGTTAATATTTAATGCACATGTGCAAAATCAAATAGTTCTTAAGCTTCTGTGGTTCACAGTCGTCCTGTGAATCTGCTAAGAGCTGTGCACCCTCTCACAAGAGAATGTTGTACATAGGTCTTAGTCTATTCAGGCTACCATAACAAAATGCCATAGAATGGGTAGCTTAGAAACAACAGAACTTTATTTCTCACAGTTCTGGAAGCTGGAAGTCTGAGATCAGGCTGCCAGCGTGGTCATGGTCAGGTTCTGGTGAGGGCCCTTCTCTGGGTTGCAGATGACCGTCTTCTCATTGTATCCTCATGTGGTGGAAAGAGGGCACTCTCCGGAGTTTCTTTTCATAAGGTTGTTAATCCCATTCACGGGGGCTCCATCTCATGACCTAATTGCTTCCCCGAGTCCCCACCTCCTAATACCATCACATGGGGGATTAGGTTTCAGAATGTGAATTTTGGGGAGACATAAACCTTCAGACCACAGCAGCATACAACATTTTGCAGATAGTTCTAGGTGTTTAGACTTGATGGAGTCTATCCACAACCCTCGAACAGGAAAGAGCCCCTCCCCTTTAGAGGAGAAAGAAAAGTACAGTTACGCAATATAAATGTCTTAGGAAGAAATGGTAATGACTGATGGAGGCCCCCACACACAGGCAGGTGCAGTAAAAGGAGCATTAAAAGGCAGACGCCTCCAGAAACGGAGTGTAGACTCCACCACCTCCCTCTAAGCTATTTCCCTGGCCTCTGCCTCGGTGCATCTGTGGGGATGCTCTAGGGCGTTCGCGTCCGCTGGAGAAGGACACCCCGAGGAAACATGTTTTCTAGAATAGCAACCCTAGACTGTAGTCTTTTGAGCATACTGTCTCTTGATGTGCTTTCCATGCAGTATCATACAGGCTGAAAGGCTCTGAGCCTTCCAAAGATTCCGGGCCCTTCAGTTTTTGAACAGAATTAAAAATCAACTCGCAGTTGAGTTCCTGCTAATCTCTTATCACTAGTAGCTTATGGTCTCAGCAGTGAACTATGCCCTTGCTTTGTATGGGAGAAAGTTAAATTGGAAGCTTAAAGGGATTCTTGGGATCATCTCATTGAAACACGACTTCATTTGAAAATTTAGGGGGTTGTAGTAAATTATCGTTATGGCTCCTTCTAGCCTTAGCATTGGATGAGTCTGTGAAGAATCATACAAATAGTACATTATTAATTTCATTTATTTACCAAAGTTAATCTTTCCCTCCTCTGTGATGCCTTGCTGTATCCTTTGTCTTCTGTTACAATAGTTATCACTCTGACTTACAATTACCTGTGTTTTATTTATTTATTTTTAATTTTTGTTAATAACATGGCAGTTATATATTTATGTGGTGCATGAAATATATATGCATGCACACACACACACGTAGGTTCATAACACATAGTTTTTTGAGACAGGATCTCACTCTATCACTCAGGCTGGAGTGCAGTGGCATGATCATGGCTCACTGCAACCTCAACCTCCTGGGCTCAGTTGATCCTCCCACCTCAGCCTCCTGTGTAGCTGGGACTACAGGTGCATGCCACCACATCCAGCTAATTTTTTTTTTTTTTTTGTATTTTTTGTAGAGACAGGGTTTTGCCATGTTGCCTAGGCTAGTCTCGAACTCCTGGGCTCAATAGATTGTCCCGCCTTGGTGTGCCAAAATGCTAGGATTACAGGTGTGAGCCACCTCACCTGGCCTGCATGAAATATTTTGATACAGGTATGTAATGCATAACCCATCAACTCAAACATTTATCCTTTGTGTTACCAACAATCCAGTTATACTCTTAGTTATTTTAAAATGTACAATTATTAAATTATTGACTACAGTCACCCTGTTGTGCTATCAACTCCTAGGTCTGATTCGTCTAACTATTTTTCCATGCCTGGCTGAGTTCACTTAACATAATAACCTCCAGTTCCATCCATGCTGTTGCAGATGACAGGATCTCCGTCATTTATGTGGCTGAATAATACTTTAGTGTGTGTATTCACCATATTTTCTTTATTCGTTCATCGCTTGATGGATTCAGTTACCTGTATTTAAACATGTTTATTTGCCCCTGATAGATGGAGTTTCTTACAAGAACCTCTTTACGGCATTCTTTTCTGGGGGCCCAATGCTATAACACATACCGAAGCTTTGATATATTAAATATGTATTGTAAACTTGAGCACCTAGAATAAGGTGCACTAGGTACTTGGCCTCCATTCTAAGAGAGGAGGGGCTGTTGGAGAGTTAGGTGTTCCTAATTTTCTTTCTACATTGGCCAGGTGGGCCCAGGGAGGGCGTTGACTTATGTAGGTCCTGATGATGCATTGGCAGACTCTTGCTCCCTTTTGTGTTTGAAATTATTTATAAAGGTCCACAGAAGAAGAGGGTAGATGAATTTCATGCTTTTTATCTTCTTCTTAATAGTATCAAGAGCCAAGTTTTTTTGCTGGTTGTCGCTGTGACATAGAGTCCTGGGGACCACTGTTGGCGTCTCTAGAACAGCACGGCAGTTGGTTTTGGTCATGCGGCCTGTCCTCATTGTCAGCTCCTAATAATGGCTTTCAAAGAAATGCTTGAGATTTTAATTCAAAGTGATTTTTTGTTTCAGGGAACAAGGACACAGATTTAGACATGAAAATGTTCACAGTGGTTGGTTTTTCCTGGGTGATGGGATTACAGATGATTTTTATTTTCTTCTCGTTTTTATGAGGTTTATAACTAAACTCTCCTGTAGTAAATATTTATGACTTGCGATCACATAAAAATGCTTTTTTGGAAGGGTGAAATTCTTGCTTTTTTTTAAGCTTGCCACATTAAACGTTCATGTCTGCAGCACCACGTTGGCGTGGTTGTCACTCCAGATGCATCGGGCTCAGTTCAACAAGGAGTTACCGTCACCTGACCACCCCAGCACCCCAGCCCTCAACACGTGTGCAGAAGTAGAGAGATGTTATTCCTTTATGCCTGAGATCGTCTTAATGGGGTTGTTTTCATGTTTAGAGAGGTTAGAAGCAGGATGAAGGACTGCCTTGGTTTTCTTTGGCTGGTGTAACCAATTATCACAAACTTAATGGCTTAAAACAATCCAGATTTATTCTCCTGCAGTTCTGGAGGCCAGAAGTCCGACATCAGTTTCACTGGGATAAAGTCAAGGGGTTGGCAGGGCTGTGTTCTTGCTGGGGGCTCTAGGGGATAATCCATTCCTGGCCTCTTCCAGCTTCTGCAGGATGCCGGTATTCCTTGGCTTGTGGCCACATTCCTCAATCAGTACCTCCATGATCATTGCTTTCTCTTCTGTGCCAAATCTCCCTCTGCCTCCTTATAAAGATTCTTGTGGTTCCATTACAGCCCACCCAGATCATCTAGGATAATCACATCTGAAAAGTCTCCTTTGTCATGAAAGGTAACATTCACAGGTTCCAGGAATGAGGATCCGGATATATTTGGAGCCATCATTTGGCCAACCACCAAGACCAACGGTATCTTCTGAATGTAGGCCAGAGATTCCTACCTTGAGTTCTGAAATGTGTTTAGCAGCCAGAATTCCTTTATAAGTCTAAGCCTGGCTCTTAGTCTCACTCTGGGACTCCCATGGGCTGTCAGCTGTGTTGTCCTCATTTCTTATCCCTCGCTGTCTGTGTCTGAGCCTCTAAAGAATTCCTTAGACTTAATGAGCCCATTCAGCATCATATTCCCCTGGTCCTTTATCAAGTGAGAGTTTTGGGACAGTCGTAAAAGACAACATAATATTCCCTTGGCTTGTACGTGTGTAGTGGGGATGGCAGGGAACGGGGGAGTGCTGCGTCTAGATCTCATGGGCCCCTTCCCCCTGCCTACCCCCGCTGCTATCTTAACTCCACGTTATCCCTCTGTTCTTCGTGATGAGCCAGTTCACAGTGACAGATATTTGTGGTGTGTGATTATAGTTGACATTCTTTTTTTCAAGGTCAGTGGCATATTTAAATGATGACTGAACCTACTCCTTCATCTCACACATGATTTATCTCTCTCTCTCTCTCTCTCTCTCTCAGGCAACTTTATTGTGTGGCATTTTCTCATCTCCAAGCTCCCTGGTAATTAGGAGGTTTTGTCAATTACACTTCCACACTGAGGAAAGAGTCCCTGTTACCTTTTTTTAAAAAAATGAGGTATAATTCACATACCATAAAATTCACCCTTTTAAAGTTCACAATTCAAGGCCAGGCACAGTGGCTCATGCCTGCAACCCCAGCACTTTGGGAGACTGAGGCAGGCAGATTGCTTGAGCCCAGAAGTTCGAGACCAACCTGGGCAACATGGCAAGACCTCACCTCTACAAAAAATTGAAAAAGTAGCCAGGTGTGGTGATGCACTCTTGTGGTCCCAGCTACCTGGGAGGCTAGGGTGGGAGGATTGCTTGAACCCTTTAGGTCGAGGCTGCAGTGAGCCATGATTGTGCCACTGCACTCCAGCCAAGGTGGTAGAGCAAGACCTTGTCTCAAAAAAAAAAAAAAAAAAAATGTGATAAAAGAAAAATGAATTTCACAATTCAGTGGTTTTTGTATACCTGAACGGTTGTGCAACCGCCATAAATATCTTTTTAATTTAAAGTTTTTCTTCAAATAGAGACAGGGTCTTGCTGTGTTGGCCAGGTTGGCCTCGAACTCCTGACCTCAAGATAACCCCCTGCTTCAACCTCCCAAAGTGCCGGGATGACAGGTATAAGCCACCATCCCCAACCTGCCACTATTCCTGGACACTCTCATCACCCTGTAAAGAAACCCCACACTCTTTTAGCAGTGCCCCTGAGAAAAATAAAAGAAACTGCACGGTCATTAGCAGTCACTCTCATTCCTCCCTCGCTCCAGCTCCTGCACTAACTACTTTGTCTCCATAACTTTCCTAACTGGGACTGACTTTCATTTAAATGTGTCTGGTTTCTTTCACTTAGCATGCTGTTTCCAGCTTTCACGGATGTAGCGCTTATCAGTAAGTCTTCTTTTTTACGGCCAGATAATATTCTCTTGTATGCATATACCATGTTTTGTTTAGTCTTTCATCACTTGATAGACATTTGCATTGTTTTCACTTTTTCCAGTGTTGTGAGTAATGCTGCTATTTGTGTTTATGTCTTTGTATGGACCTGTGTTCTCTTGGGTACATACCTTGGAGTAGAATTGCTGGGTCATAGGGAAACCTTGGAACTCTTTGAAGCCAATTCTTTCTGTTAAGCTCCTTCTCATTCATTCGATATGCCAGCAGACCCTTTGAGACAAAGGAATAATCTGTCCCACCTACCATGGCACTTGGGGGTGTCTATGAACCCTGCTTGTTTTGTTTTAGCAATATACATTTTTATAGTATATATATATATATTAATCTAGTGAATTTTCCTCCAAGTCAGTGGACAGATAGGAAAGAAAAGAAAGGTGTTTTTTGAGCCCTGCTTTTCAACTAGGAATCGGTTGCTCTTGGGTTTTGATTTTGCGTGGAATATGGAGGATCTACTGGAATGCCGGAAAGTCAGAGGACAGCTGCAGGTGGCTGGGGAGGCAGTCGCTGCTGGCATTGGTGATGTGAGCCGGGATGCTCAGCTTGCCCTAGTGCCATCTCCCTGTGCTTCAAGGGGTGGCTTTGAAGGGGCAGCACTGCGAGACCAGAGCTCACTTGCAAGAAGGGCCCAATAGCCATGAAAAAGAACATATTGATTTTTCATTTTCCTGGGGTAAAGACTGAGCAGAAAATTCTACTATTAGATACGAACTTTTCCAGGAGAAACCCTGATGCAACAGCTTCTATTTCATGTTGCTCTGCTTCCAGAAACTGGAAGGGCCTTCTCAGTAGGCAGCCGACCCAGGCTCAGTGAATGAGGAAGCAGAACGCCACACAAAGTCACGCATAAGTGACTGTAATAAAATACACTAATAATACTAAAGGCTGCCACTTACGGGGCCTTTCAAAGTTCCAGAGGCTGTGTAAAGGGCACCACATACATGATTTAGATATTTGCGTCCCTGTTTTACATTTTAGAAACTGAGACCTCGAAAGTTTAAAGATCCAGCCCAAGGCCAGGTGCAGTGGCTCACACCTGTAATTTCAACACATTGGGAGGCCCTAGCCGGTGGATCGCTTGAACCTGGGAGTTCAAGACCAGCCTGGGCAATATGGAAGAACCTCGTCTCTACAAAAAATACAAAAATTAGCGGGGCATGGTGGTGCATGATTGCAGTCACAGCTACTCGGGAGGCCGAGGCAGGAGAATCGCTTGAGCCTGGGATGTGGAGGCTGCAGTAAGCTGAGATCATGCCACTGCACTCCAGCCTGGGTAACAGAATGAGACCCTGTCTCAAGAAACAAATAACAAACGACAGAGCCGAAGGCCACGCAAGTGATGGGTACAGCTGGACTCACACTCCATCCCCACGTGTTGTGTCTCGCTCTGGTGAGCTCTGTGTTTCTTTCCTTCCTGTGGATCACACTGTTTTTCAGAGACGGTTACAGAGAAGTTCAGGAAACGCGTCTTGCTGTTTTTAAGCTTGCCACATTAAATGTTAATTTTTGCAGCACCATGTTAGCGTGGTTCTCACTCCAGATGCATTGGAGACTTGGGCAGGGAAATCTGGGCAGGAAGCCTCATCTGTACACAGGACCCACCACCGTGGGTGTGCTAGGAGATGTGAGAGGTGAATGCCTGTGAGGCCCCCACACACCTATCACCACCACCAAGTGAGGATGCTTCAGGACCCAAGCAGATGGTCGCCTGCAGGGATAGGACAACCCCAAGCTTTAGAGCAGAAAGGCCAAGACGTGGCTCCTGGAATGCTTTACTAGCTAGGTAACCGTAGGTAAGATCATGAGAGTCTTAGCTTTCCCAGCTGTAAAATGCAAATAATGGTTACTTGGCAGTTCATTATTGAGATGACCAAGCAGGGCCACCCGCTGTGTTATCTGCCATTCAGAGTGTATCATTGGGGGACCAAGGAAGGTGGATTAGTTGAACCCAGGAGTTCGAGACCAGCCTGGACAACATGGCAGAACCCTATCTCTACAAAAAATACAAAAATCAGCCAGCATGGTGGCACACATCTATAGCCCCAGCTACTCAGGAGGCTGAGGCAGGAGAATCACTTGAGCCCAGGAGGTTGAGGCTGCAGTGATAGTGCTTGTGCCACTGTACTCTAGCCTGGGTGACAGAGCAAGACCTGTCTCAATAAAAAAAATAAAGAGTATCATGGTGCCTAGAACACAGCAGGACCTGGAAAACATTAATTCCCCTCCACCTGCTCCTCTTCCCCCAAGCTCTACCACCCACTTACTTTGGCCTTCTTTGGCCCTACTTTGCTTTGATCCTCAAAAAGTGTCTGGTTCTGGTTGTGGTGGCCTTGACTGGGGACATCTCGGATGGCTTTAATTTTCACCTCCAACAGGTTACATTGGAAGATGCTTCTCATCCGCTGCAGGAGTTTGAAAACACTGTAATATTCTCCTTTAATTATCAGTACCTCAGTGGGAAGCCTGACATTATAATTAGCACAGGCTCCCACATGGGATGACATTTTGCTCAACATATCATGTTCCTGGTGTGCACTGAAGCAGAAGCCGGGAGCACACTTCTAAATGGCGCTGCTGGATTTGAGCATGAGAATTGGCACCAACGCCCAAAGGGCAAAATCGCAACTCTGGGAATCCTCCGTGATCCCAAATGAAAGTGTCAGGGAAACTTTCAGACGTTCTGTCGTCTCCTGCAGAGGCGGCAGACACACCGATGCCTGAGCCCTACTTTCTGGCTTTCAGATCAAGGAAGCTACAGCCAGATTAAAGTCAAGACTCATTTCCATGTCCAGTGTGTTATGTCATCCTCCTACCCAGTATGTAAATTAAAGAAAAATCTCAAGCAAGAGAATTTGAATACATTTTTGTATTAGGAATGAAAATTTCCAGTAACTTCCAGTTGTCTTTCTCCCATGGCCAGGTATTGGCTAGCACATGGTTTAATAAGATCTTTTATTTTATTTTATTGTTTTGGTTTTGGAGATGGAGTCTCACTCTGTGGCCCAGGCTGGAGTGCAGTGATGCAATCTTGGCTCACTGCAGCCTCCGCCTCCTGGGTTCAAGCAATTCTCTCCTGCCTCAGCCTCCCAAGTAGATGGGACTACAGGCGCACGCCACCACACCCAGCTAATTTTTGTATTTTTTTTTTTTTTAGTAGAGACGGGGTTTCACCATGTTGGCCAGGATGGTCTCGGTCTCTTGACCTCGTGATCCACCCACCTCGGCCTCCCAAAGTGCTGGGATTACAGGTGTGAGCCACCGCGCCCGGCCAAGATTCGTTTCTTAAAATACCTAGCTCCTTTGCAAGCAGGATGGCCCACCAAGGACCCATCTCATCTGCTGATGAGTTTCCCTCCTCTGTTGAGGTGGCCTCATGTTTTCCAAAGCCCCAGCAGAAAACAGATTTAATTAATTTATCACATTTGAGTTGCATGCCTTGTAATAGTCCCAACTTATTCATATGCATATATGTGAATTTTAGTGCACATTAATTATGTATTTAATAAGTCCCTGTTTATTTTGTCTGCATTTCCTTGATAGCTGATATGGTATGGAGTTGAAAATAATTAAAGTGTTACTAGTCTTCTGCAAATAACCATTAACCAAGGTTGGATTCTGAAATCAAAATTCCATTTTCTTTTTCTTTCTCTGATGAAATACAGTGGGTGAAGTGACACCGAAGTGTACTTCTGGGTCTATCCATTGTTCTGTTGTTTGTCCCGTTCTTCAGGGTGGTAATTGCCAGCTGAGTTCCCCATTTGGCATAGATGTGTCATGACTTGACTTAAGCAAAGTTTATTGCTTTTGGCTGTCATCTTCGCCTTGACACGGAGATAAATTGAGAGGTGATGAGCTCAGCATGGGGCTTTGGGAGAGGATAGAAAAAATAGGTTGTTTTCCACAGAATATTCGAGTGGGTACAAGTCTGCAAAATCAATATGTGTGAAGCGCCTGGGAGGCTTGTGATGAATCCAAGCTCCCAGCAACACCTAGGTTTCCAAGCCGTTTCAGACCCCCGTTTCTTCAGTGGTTCAGCTCTTTGGAGAATAGACAAGCCTATGGCTGCATGTTTTGGATATTACCCACCCGAAGGCACAGCACCACATCCTCATTCAGGTGTCATCCTCATGGTTACTTTGTCAGTGACTCATGCAGCAGTTAGTTGCCACAGGGATTATACACTTGATCCCATTGCTTTTTGTCTTGAATCTTGTACCAATGTTTGTCATATGCCAACATCTTGCAGTTTACTAGATCATGGTAACTTCCCCTATTCTCCAACCTCCTTCTCCTCCTCCTCTTCCTCCTACTACTATTGCTACTTATTTTTCATAGTTCTATCGGTGTCTTTAAGTATGTTAATTAATCTTTGCAGCCCATCTGCGTGGTTTAAATTCTACTCTCAGCCATGGAGACTGTTGCTTCCACAGCTTTGGCAACCCGGAGATTGTAAATGGAAGTCAAATCAGGGCTCGAAAATGAATTCAGACGCTTCTTCTTAATAATTCTCTTTAAGAGAGAATGAATAAGGAGAAGACTCTCAGACTGATCTGTTTTGTTGATGGGCTACTGAAAAACTTAATTAGAAATGAACTCAAAGCTCATGGCTGAAATAAAGTTTGGAAATTGTATTTTTATTATAGCAATTTAGATCATCCACATTTTCCATAATCAATGCTAAGTATGCATTGGGAGTCAGAATCCGTAATTTCTATCTTACTTTGAAAATCACCTGCTAGGTGATTATAAGAACGACTTCCCCCAAGTTGTGATTGTCACTGGCTTCACCAGGAGATAAATAATTCCAGCTCCACCCTCTGCTTCACAGGTGATATGAGGATAAAATAAGGTCATGGACGCGAGCCTGCTTGAGAAATAAAGGTACCAGATAACTAGCAGTTATCCTGATTATTGGATGCAGCCGTTATAAGCACTATTTGTCAGCAACTTCCACTTCCAAATTCCATTTCCTTTCAGCTGCAGAGCCTTGCACTCATCAGCTCTCTTCTCTCGCTCTGATTAAAGTTCAAAGCTGTCATTCCCAGATCGTTTGTTCATTTATTTCTCTTCTCTATATTCTCAGAAATTCTTTCTGTCTCGGAGATGTTAGGGAAGAGGTTGGGGCATGTTGGTGGGGAAAAAAAAAAAATCTCTGAATCCTGTTTTCAGGTGCAAGCAGTCTTCTTAAATGTCAACATAGCAATACAGGCATTTTTCCTCCTTCTCTTTTAATCAAACACTTTTCTCCAGGACCCTCATTTTTTTTTTTTTTTTAACAAAAATCGGTAAGTCCCAGTGATGGTCTAGATTTCCTTTCTGTGCCCTGTTCTTGAGGGTCAGCCTCCTCTTCAGGCTAGAGCCATGTAGGGTTTTTATGTTGGAAATGGGGATGTGGGAGAAGTCACCTGATGGACTCAGTGTCCCCCTGGAGAGGACAGGGGAATAAGTCAGTGGGTCGAGTGTGGAGAGGTGGAATTTCAGGCACTAAGGAACTCAGAGGAGTGCCAGGGTGTGCGCCACACACCTTCCCATGGGCTCCGTGGGTTCTGCCTTGTGAGGGACCAGTTGCTCTGCCCTGATTCGCTTAGTGCTGAAAGACTCAGGATAGGCACTGGGCTTTGCCTCCTGGTAGTTCCAAAGTGTGCCCTGTTGCTTAGAGACAGGGGATGGTGCCTGGAGTGAAGATAAGGTTGTCAAGGAAACTAAGCCACAAATTCCCTTGTTTTTGTTCAGGTTGCTGGACAGAAGAGTAAAGGATTTTTACTCTGACAGTGGAAGAAAGTATTTTCTTTTCTGTGTGGTGTTTTTACCAAATGGATGTGTTATCCAAGACACAGCTGAGATAGTACCCTCGTTGACAAACGGTGTTGAGTTTTGCATGGCTAACTACCTCTTAATTCTGGCGTTCCTGATTCAGAAGAAAGAAAAATCCTTTATATGGCCATCCTGAAGGGATTCTTTGTTGAAGCTTCAAATGATCACATCTGCTGTGTGCTAGTGTATCAGCAGACGGAAGAATTGGAGGGGCGCTATTCTGGAATGGTACTTGAAATGCTCCCTCCAGCAGAGTTTAAGTTTTTCATTTATCAGTGGTAGCAATTTTAGCTCCTGATGCTGGAAGCCTGCTGGGAGCTTTGGGAATCGCATGTGCATCTGTGTGTGTGCACGTGTGTGTGTGTGTGTGTGCATGTGGTGTTTCCTCATGGCCTCTGCGGCCTCATACCTTCCACAAATCAGCCTCCTCTCCTCTCCTCTCTCCTTCCTGCCTGCGCATTCATCATGAGCAGCATCGCAGGTTTTCTGCAGCCCCCTGACCTGTTTCTCTTCCCCATCCCGACTCTGCACAGATCCCCTGCACCTTCCTGAACACACTCAGTTCTGTTCCTTTACTGAGTCCAGAGGCGTCTCAGCTGAATGGGGGTCTCAAAACACACCTTTGTGGGGGCGGGGGCGGGGGCCAAGGCTGCTACACTAGTGACAGGGAGAAAACTGAGTCAGGAGCAGAGAGGAGGGGACATTAACTGGGTAGGGGTGTGAGTGCCATGGGGGCCCACGCGCATGGGGACTCTAGGGTGGATCAGACAGTAGAAGAGAAGGGATTTTAACGAACAGAAAGGGAGAAGAGTGGAGGGACCCTGATCTCTCCGGAACCCCAGGCATGTACTTTGCTTGGCCCTCGGAGCGCGTCTACCCTAATTTGGCATGTGTGTTTTCTTCTCAGCATCCTCCCTCTCCCTCTGCCTCCCTCTAGATTAAAGTCCGGGCCACCTGCCCAGCTGCCCTTGAGCTGGAAGCCCCCTGGTTGTCTTAGCTCTTCCCTGTCCCTCATTCCCATAGCCATTTGCTCACCAAATCCCATTGATCACCGGCTCCCATCTCACCCACATCTATTTTCTGTCTTCCTTTTCTAGCCCTGCTGCTTTGCGAGGGGACCTTTTTTTGAGACAGTGTCTCGCTTTATCTCCCGGCTGGAGTGTAGTGAGACCATCACGGCTCACTGCAGCCTCCACCTCCTGGGCTCAAGTGGTCCTCTTGCTGCCTCAGCCTCCTGAGAGCTGGGACCAGAGGTGTGTCCAGCAAACCATTTCATTTATTTTTTGTGTGGAGGTGGGGTTTTGCCATATTGCCTCTGCTGGTCTCGAACTCCTGGGCTCAAGCCATCCTCCCACCTTGGCCTCTGAAAAGTGCTGGGATTATAGGTGTAAGCCACCACACTCGGCTGAGGCCCATTTTATGTTGCTTCCTTCTCTCCTTCATCCATCTGCTCCTCACTGTGTCACCAAACCTAACTTTTGAAAATAGAAATTTGCTTTCATGCCAGTCTTCATCTTAATGAGACAGAAAAATACAAGTGTCTTTAGTCTCCCTGTACGCAACTCCCCCTCACCACTCTCCGATACTTGACTCCTGTGAGTTTCATCACATCTGTGGGTGCAGAGCCCACTAGGGTGGGAGCCTCTGGAGGAGACAGTGGAGCCAGTGTCAGAGAGCAGTGACAGCGCAGGTCCTGCCCCAGCAGCACCTGGACCAGAGTGGGGCCATGTGGTTTCCTGGAAAAGTGGCGTACATTCTCCTCCTTGCAGCATGTCCACCCCACCTGGGGGGAAACCCGTGGCCCACAGGGGAGAAAACCCCCAGACTCAGGCTGCGGAGACTCCTCTCAAACGGGACCTCAGCTCACTGGGCTGGAATAGTCTTTGTTTGGTATTAGTTAAGCACACGGGCTCTGGGGTCTACTGATCTAGGTTCAAATCCCAGTGGTTCCTCCACTTAATAGCCGTGTGCTTGAGACAAGTCGCCCTCTCTGTGTCTCCATTTCACTCCTACTATGGCCATTCATTCTCCAGTTTTAGGGCCAGCTGCCTGATATTCTAACAGAAGAGACAGGACCATAGACCAGACCCAATCCTTACAGTTATTATTTGCTGTAAAATGGGAAACACTGTCTA
This sequence comes from Cacajao melanocephalus, assembly GCA_963573385.1. Classification (NCBI taxonomy): domain Eukaryota; kingdom Metazoa; phylum Chordata; class Mammalia; order Primates; family Pitheciidae; genus Cacajao; species Cacajao melanocephalus. Next base: position 127,148 of record CAUYLG010023734.1, on the reverse strand, counting down.
TCGCAGCCAAAGAATCAGAGGTGACATTTTAAAGCACGTTGGAGCTGAAACATCATAGAGCCCAGAGATGCCTAATGGAAAATCCTCCCAAGCAACTCTGCAGCTCACCTCGCTGAGGACTGAACGACAAGAGAGTGAGTTCAGGGATATGTGTGAGTCTCCTTTTGCCGCTATAACAAATGACCACAAACTTAGTGGCTTAAAACAACACAGATTTATTATCTTGTAGTTTTAGAGGTCAGAAGTCCAAAGTGGGGCTTACTGGGTGAAGATCAAGGTAACAGCAGGGCTGCATTGCTTTCTGGAAGCTTTAGGAGAGAATTCATTTCTTTGCCTTTTCCAACGTCCCATGGCTGCCCGCGTTTCCTGGCTAATGGTCCCCTTTCCTTTTCAAAGCCTGCAATGACCAGTTGAGTCTTTCTCACATTGCATTACACTATTGCTACTTCTCCTACCTTCCTTCTCATTTTAGGGACCTTTATGATTACAGTGGGCTTCTCCAGATAATCCAAGATAATCCCATTTCAAGGTCAGCTGGTTAGCCACCTTAATGCCTTCTGCAACCTCAGGTTTCTCTGCCATGCCACATAGCATGTTCAGATTCTCGAGATTAGGACATAGATATTTTAGGAGGTCATTAATTTCCTACCACAATGTGTATTATTTTATTTTTGCACAGTTGTGGCCAGAGGACTACCGTCAGGGACCTGAGTGGATGGGACCACTTCAGCAGCTAGCAGAAATCCATGTATCACTGCCTAGCATGTCTTTCTTGCCCACGTGAAGCCTCAAAGCAGTGCTGCCTTGGGTCTGCCTGATTGGAAAAGAAACTCTGTTTCCCTCTTGCTTTATTACAGTTCTCTCTTCTATGGGTTGGACACCTGTCCCATGGTAACCTGGCCAGGGATTTGTCTGCGAGTGCCTGCACTGCAGTGTATCCTGTAATCTTTCCTCATCATCATGGATGATAGTCTTATGCTAACTTCCCCAGTCACCATGGGAACCTCCTCCTCAGTGCGTTTAAAGACAGTTATTTCTTCCCTGGTTGAGGGATCTGTATCCAGGGGTGAGAATGAGATGACTGAAGGCAATAGCATTTTTACTTTCATGCACCCCTGTTGTCCCTTCCCAGAACCTTCCCAGTGTCCCCCCTCCTGGGATAGTGGAATGGGCCACTTAGATGGAGAACAGGCTCACATATTCTTTTTTCTGTTAATGACAGCTTTATCAAAATATAACTCACACAGCCTACAATTCACCCATTTGAAGTGTGTAATTTTATGGTTTTTAGTATATTCACAAAATTGTACAACCACCACCATAAATTTTAGAACATTTTTATTACCCTAAAAGAAACCTCTACCCATTTCCCCCATCTCCTCCCCCACAAACCCAAGGCAACCACTCATCGGCGACTCTGAACATTTCATATAAATGAAATCATACAATAGGTGGCCTGTTATATCTGACTGCTTTTACTTAGCATAGTGTTTTTAAGATTCGTCTGTGTATCAGTACTTCATTTCTTTTTGTTGTCAAATAATATTCCATTATATGTCAATGCCACATTTTGTTCATCCATTCATCAGTTAATGAGCATTTGGTTTGTATCCACTGTTGAACTATTATGACTAGTGCTGCTCTGTATTTTCATGTACACGTTTTTGTATAACTGTATTTTCTCTTGGGTCTAAACCTAGGAGTTGAATTGCTGGGTCATTTGGTGACTCCATGTTTGCCCTTTTGAGGAAATGTAAGACTGTTTTCCAAAGTGATGTGCTATTTTCCATTCCTATCAGCAATGTAGGAGGGTTCTGTTTCTCTACATCTTCACCAACACTTGTTATTATCTGCATTTTTTATTATAGCCATCCTAGTGGTTGTAAGTGATAGTTCTTTGTGGTTTTGCTTTGCATTTCCCTGATGACCAATAACACTGAGCATCTTTTCATGTGTTTATCACACCTTGTTTTAAGCGTCCACAATAGCAGTTCTTACTGGGGTTAGAGATCCCCATGTATATCCAGTCAAGCTTAAGGAACCTTTCTCTAAATTACTGTGGTACCTACATAACCATGATATATTATATAAAATGTCAGGAAGTTTATAAACTGCCTGGATCTATGGACTCCTGATTTTAACCCTTTTCTAAATGGTCTCCCTTGTTCTGAAAGTAAATATAGCTCCAATTAGCCTAGAAAGAATCAGGTTTTAATAAACCCTTCCCTGAAGGAAATCCAGCTGTATAAGTCCATTCTCACATTACTACAAAGAACTACCTGAGCTTGGGTGATTTATAAGGAAACGAGGTTTAATTGGCTCACAGTTCCACAGGCTCTGCAGGAATCATGGCTGAGGAAGCCTTAGAAAATTTACAATCATGGTGGCAGGAGAAGAGGAAGGATGCATATCTTACATGGCCAGAGAAGGAGGAAGAGAGTGAAGGGAGGGGTGCTACACACTTTTTAACAACCAGATTTCATGAGAACTTATTCACTTTCATGACAACAGCAAGGGGAAAGTCCACTCTCATGATTCAGTCACCTCCCAACAGGACCCTCCTCCAACATTGGGGATTACAGTTTGACATGAGATTTGGGTGGGGACACAAATCCAAACTGTAATATTTCATCCCTGCCCCCTCCCAAATCTCATGTCCTTCTCACATTTCAAAATACAATCATGCCTTCCCAACAGTCTCTCAAAGTCTTAACTCATTCCAGCTTTAACTCAGAGGTCCACAGTACAAACTCTCATCTGAGACAAGGCAAGTCACTTCCACCTATGAGCCGTAAAATCAAACCCTGTCAGTTGCTTTTAAGATACAGTGGTGGTACAGGCATTGGCTAAATACTCGCATTCCAAAAGGGAGAAATCAGCCAAAACAAAGGGGCAAGTCCAAAACCCAGCAGGGCAGTCACTAAATCTTAGAGCTCCAAAATAATCTCTAACGCCATGTCTCACATCCAGGTCACACTGATGCAAGGGGTGGACTCCCAAGGGCTTGGACATCTCCACCCCTTTGACTCTGCAGGGTACAGCCTCATGGCTGCTTTCCCAAGCTCATATCGAGTGCCTATGGCTTTTCCAGGCACATGGTGCAGGTTGTCAGTGGTTCTACCATTCTGGGATCTGAAGGACAGTGACCCTCTTCTCACAACTCTACTAAGCAGTACCCTAGTGGGAGCTCTGTGTAGGAGCTCAAACCCCACACTGTCTTCTGCACCGCCTAGTTGAGGTTCTTCATGAGGGGCTCCACCCCTGCAGCAGACTTCTACCAGGACATCCAGGCATTTCCATACATCCTCTGAAATCCAGGTTTAGGCTCCCAAGCTTCAACTCTTGCCTTCTGAGCACCCAGGAGCTTACCACCATGTGGAAGCCACCAAGGCTTATGGCTTGCAACCTCTGGGAGTGGCAGCCTGAGATGTATCTAGGGCTCTTTTAGCCATAGCTGAAGCTGGATGGCTGGGATGCAGGGAGCAGTGTCTCGAGGTTGTTCAGGGCAACAGGGCCCTGGGTCCTGCCTGCAAAACCATTCTTCCCTCCTAGACCTCCAGGCCTGTCATGAGAGGGGCTTCCACAAAGGTCTCTGAAATGCCTTTGAGGCATTTTTCCTATTGTCTTGGCTATTAACGTTCAGTTCCTATTTACTTATGCATATTTCTGCAGCTGGCTTGAATTTTCCCCCAGAAAATGGGTTTTTCTTTTCTATCACATGGTCAGGCTGTAAAATTTCTAAACTTTTATGCTCTGCCTCCCTTTTAAATATAAGTTCCAGTTCAGATCATCATTTTGTTCACACATATGACCATATGCTGATGGAAGCAGCCAGGCCACATCCTTAATGCCTTGCTGCTTAGAAATTTTTTCTGCCAGATACCCTTGTTTATCACTTTCAAGCTCATTGTTCCACAGGTCCCTAGAGCAGGGATGCAATGTCGCCAGTCTCTTTGCTCAAGCATAGTGAGTGACCTGTACTCCAGTTCCCAAGATGGTCCTCCATCTAAGACCACTTCAGCCTAGACTTCATTGTCCATGTCACTATCAGCATTTTGGTCACAGCAATTTAACAAGTCTCTATGAAGTAATTCAATTCCACATTTTCTGGCATCTTTATCAATGTCCCCACTCCTGGTACCAATTTTCTGTATTAGTCCATTCTCACATTGCTATAAAGACCTACCTGAGACTGAGTAATTATACAGAAAAGAGATTTAATTGGCTCACAGTTCTGCAGGCTGTACAGATAGCATGGCTGGGGAGGCCTCAGGAAACCTTCAGTCATGGCAGAAGGTAAAAAGGGAAGCAGACATGTCTCCACATGGTGGAATAGGAGAGAGAGAGAGAGAGAAGGGGAAGTGCTGCCCACTTTTAAACAACCATATTTCGTCAGAACATATTCACTATCGTGACAACAGCAAGGGGGAAGTCCACCCTCATGATCCAGTCACCTCCCACCAGGCCCCTTCTCCAACACTGGGGATTACAGTTTGACATGAGATTTGGTTGGGGACACAAATCCAAACCATATCACTGGCTTATGTATAAGACGGAATTTTATGATTTTTGTGCTTTTGTTTTAAATTGAGCGCAATTTTGGCATTGAAAATATTTTTCTGAATATGGAGACTTGGGGTTTTTCTCTTCCCTTCCTTTTCTCACCTAGAATGCCATCCATTCATTACCAAGTTCAAAGATCTGCACTCGGTTGCTTTCTACAGGTTTCCATTTTAGCGGCAAGAAACAGCACTGTATTTTTTGAAGAGCTAGAAATTTCTCAGTGTTCAGTCCAGAAAGTCAAAACATAGCACGAGAAGTGGAACTGATGCAGCATGAATGATCCTGCATGTGTCTGCGCTTTCTTATTAGAATTTGCCATTCACCTCTGAGCTTCAGCTCTGCAGTGTCCCCTATTTGGGATTACTGAGCAAGGTTTAATGGAAAAGAAGTCTGTTCTCTACCCAATGACTCTGAGTAATGATATAAAGTGTTGGCGATCTGAGAACTGAAATGGAGCTCATCGAAGTACTTTGTGGCTGAGAGAGAGGTGGGAGGATGGATGGCTTGGATGGGGCTGCTTTACGAACATATGCAGCGTGGGAACATTTCTCAGTCTGTGTATGTGTGCCACTTTAAAGACTGCAGGGTTTGTGCCTGGCTGCAGTTGCCAGATGAGTTTGGAGAGCTTGATGTACAGAACCAATGACTGGAAAGGCCACTGAAGGAGATGGAAGAGACAGCCTACCAAGACAGATTACTCCAGAAGCCTGCTACTTGGATATTTGCCCTAAAATTTGGCTTCTGGCACTCTGGGTGAGAGAGATAGGCGTGAGCAGACTCATGCCTCAAGGTCAAAGTTGAGTGACCTAGGACTTCTCTTTAACCCTGATCGCAATGAAAGTAGTTTTCTTCCAGAGGGAGAGTTTTCATGGTGTTTGTTGATTTTTCTTCCATTTCGACTTGGGGTAGGTGCTGAGTTGATGCTTTTGGGCTCACCTCTTCCTGCCCTCTCCCGGCTTTTCCTTTGTATGGGTTTCAGGCCTTTGAAAGTTTAGGGCCAGACACAGTGGGTCATGCCTGTAATCCCAGCACTTTGGGAGGCTGAGGTAAGAAGACTGCTTGAGCTAAGGAGACAAGGTAACAGACCTTGCCTCTACAAAAAATAACAAAATTAGCTGGGCATGGTGTGTGCCTGGGGTCCCAGCTACTTGGGAGGCTGAGGTGGGAGGATTGCTTGAGCCCTGGAGGTTGAGGCTGCAGTGAGCTGTGATCGTGCCACTGCACTCCAGCCTGGGCGACAGAGCCAAAAAAAAAAAAAGTTTAGTGTTAGAAGTGTTTGCTCCTTATTTCCTCTGCTTCCTGTCATCATTCTCTGTTCCAACCTCAGTCACCATTCTCACCCTGGTGAGAATTCCCGACCAGGGGCATACCATGTGGTAAGCAACAGTTTCCAGGAGAAAAGTTACTGTGAGAACTGACACCTATGACTTTCTTTGGTTGTGCGCTGGCCACATGAAGCTAAGTGGGCCCATCAGACCCACCCCTAATATTTGCAGAGCTGGGCGCAGAAGGACAAATGGAGTCTTGCATGTCATATGTCAAAAAAATTTTAAATCATGAATCAATTTAACAGATTGCATTTACACATCTATGTGTAGATATAGGTATATCTCTATATCGATCTATATAGATATCAAAAGAGAATGTATGTATTGTATGTGTGTAGTGTGTGTATGTAGATAGTATATAGTATATGTGTATAGTAGATGTATAGTGTGTGTGTATATAATATGCAGTACGTATATGAGTCCTCTTTTTCATATGGTCTTCCACTCTGACAGACATCTTCATAGGGACCTGGGAAACCAGGTTCAAATTCTCAGCCTCCCTGGAGGTTTGCTGGATGTGCGGCCCAGGGAGAAACAGCCCCAGCCAGTCCCATTCTTTCCTTGTCTCCAGCTGCAACTTGTACATGAGGGGACCTGCTTGCCAGAACGTGGACCTGCTGGGACCCTCAGTGTACACCAATGGCTTGGTCTCCCTCAAGGGAATGGGCCCAGGGAAGAGGCCTGTGCAGGCCCTGTCAGTGGAGTGGGAATTCCACTACTTTGGATGGAGAATTCCAGAGTATCCAGAGTGCGGTCACATCCTGTGATCCTTGCCCCATGAGGAGGGGCTCATCTGTGAAGCCTGGCCCTGCAGTCCCTTTTGCCTCAGTCTGAGGGAGATACTGAGTTTCTCAAACATCACCAGGACTGTCCTTTTTGAGTTGAACTTGATCTTCTAAATTCATTCCTTTGAGTTGTCCTTAAAACGAAGATATATCTATACATTATATTGTGTTGACCTCCAGCACCATGCTGTGTGTAGTCTTTTCAGATTTTTTCCCACAAAAAGTCTGTTCACATTCCCCCCTACTTTTTTTTTTTGAGACAGAGTTTCACTCTGTCACCCAGGCTGGAGTGTAATGGCGCCATCTCAGTTCCCTGCAACCTCCGCCTCCCGAGTTCAATTGATTCTTGTGCCTCAGTCTCCCGAGTAGCTGGGACTATAAGCGTCCGCCACCATGCCCAGCTAAGTTTTTTTGTATTTTTAATAGAGACAGGTTTTTACCGTGTTGGCCAGGCTGGTCTCGAACTCCTGACTTCAGGTTATCCACCTGCCTCAGCCTCCCAAAGTGCTGAGATAACTGGCGTGAGCCACCACGCCTGGCCCAGATTTCCCCCTCTTCTAAGGACATTGGTAATATCGGGTTAGGGGCCCATTCTACTCCATGATGATCTCACTCTAAGGTAACTAATTATACCTGCAAACCACCCAGTTTCTAAATCAGCTCACATTCTGAGTTATTGGGAGTTGGCATATCCCCATACTAATTTGGGGGAGAGACAATTCAATCTAACATCCTCCATCTAGGGAAGAATAGGCAGAGGATATTTTACCTGCTTTAAAAAAAAAACCTTATAATATGGCAGACATTTGTTTTTATTCAGTTTCTTCTCAAGATGAAGACAACTCTTTGTAAATGCCCTAAAGGTATGTCTTCCTCCTCTTCTCGAAGACTCTAACTATCTTGCCATTCACCCGCTGTCACCTTAGTAACTCACGAACTGCTCAGGGGGGACCCTGTGCTCTGACTTGCCTGGAGGCAGGCACATCCTCACCGGCATGTCCCTCCTTCCTTTCCTCCTCTGTCCCATTCTTTTCACGTGTCCGGTTTTTGCCTGCCGTTTAGCACGCAGCTCCATGGCCATCTTATTTTTGGGGGGAACATCTCTCGTCCCTCCCCAGCCTGCCAGCTGTCCATCATTCACCTCTCCTTGTGTCCCCAGTACTCTGGCTCCCCCACACTGCACCCCCAACCCTGTTCCATAATGACCTTTCCCTGACAAGAGCATGGGCTCTTTGGAGGCAAAGTCTTGCCGAGCTCCACAATCCCAGCGTAGGATCTGCCATGTAATAGGTCCATGGTGGCGGGACAGAGAGAGCGCTCCTGTTGAAGGATGTTATGAGGCTGCCCTGAGCTGCAAAGGCTCAGCAAAGGAGAGAGGAGAGGCACAAGGAAAATTAGAGAGGGACTGGGGAAATCCTTAAAGATGCTCTTGTTTCGCTTTGCTGAAGACAGCTACGAATGTGTACATGAGGATGGGTCATCCCAAAAACTTAAACCAGGGTTCCAAGTGACCCTGGGGACACAACAAAATTCAGTTATTTGGAAGACAGTTTCAACATCCAGAGGGGAAATAGTCAAAGACCACTTTACCACTGGCAGTTTCTCCCATACCTACTTTTTCCGGCTCACAATGGTACTACTTTTATTATGATTGTCCATAGGTCACATCATCCAAAACAATTGTTAGTGACCTTCCCTCTTAATGTAAACTGAGGGAGGTCACAGAAGTCACTTGTTTTCTGGCTTTGGAATGCTCGTTATCAATGGGAAGGAAGCCTGTGTGCCTGTGGTCATGTCTCACCTGCCTTCCCCAGAGTCCCGCCCCCTTAAGAATGTGTAGAGGCCCAGAGGGAACAGAGGGCTCGGCATGAATTTACAGGATTGAGTTTGGGGACAGCACAGCACAGGGGAGCACGGGTGGTGTAAGTGTCTTAACACGGAGAGGGAGCCGTTGTCTCTGGGCTCTCCTTTGGAGCTAACCACTGTCTAGCTTCATTTCCTTGAGCCGCTTTCTGATCTGAGTATAATTTCTCTTCTGCTAAATGGAAATAATAACTTCTGTACCACTTACTTCCCAAGACAGTTTGGAATCTGCCAGGAGGCCATTGGAAAAGGCTAAAATGCATTTAGTGTACTGTTGAGTTGTTCATAGGATCGTTAATTGTCATAGGCTGTTCTTCGGGGTTCTAGATGCTCAAAATCCCAGAGGGGCTTGGCAGAACATGATTCACCTTCACTCACTCTTAGTGTTACTTTTGTTCCTCCCTGAGCTGGAGAAGGACTCTGCATGGTTCCCTGCTGAGCAGAGAGGTGGGATTGGCCAACTGCCCTCTTTCCTTTCATATTAGTTTCTCGGGGCTTATGCAACAAATGGCCACACACTGGGTGGCCTTAAGAACAGAAGTTGATTCTCGCACAGTTCTGGAGGCCAGGAACCTGAAATCAGGTGACCACAGGGACAGTTCTTTCTGAGGGCTCTGAGGGAAAGATCTGTTTCACGGCTGTCACCTTGCTTTGCAGATGGCTTCTTCTCCCTCCATCTCTTGACATCATCTTCTCGTTAGAAAGGGACTGTGAAGGACTTAAAGATGCTCTTGTTTCACTTTGCTTAAGAGAACTACAAATGCATACATGAGGATGAGTTATCCCAAGAACTTAAAGCAGGGTTCCAAGTGGCCCTGGGGGCACAACAGAATTCAGTTATTTGGAAGACAGTTTTAATATCCAGAGGGGAACATAGTCAAAGATCATTTTAAGTCTCAGTTTGTGTTCAAATTTCCCCCTTTTTATAAGGACACTGGTAATATTGGATTGGGGCCACCCTACCCTATGATGATCGCATTCTAACTTAACTAATTATACCTGCAAACCACTCAGTTTCCAAATATGCTCACATTCTGAGTTATTGGGAGTTGGGATATCCACATATTAATTTGGGGGAGAAACAATTCAGTTTATGACACCCTCCATCCAGGAATGACTAGCAGAGGATATTTTACCTGCAAAAAAACAAACCTTATAATATGGCAGACATTTATTTTTATCCAGTTTCTTCTCAAGGTGAAGATAACTCTTTGTAAATGTCCTAAAGTCCTTTAGAATGTAGTAACTTTCTGTTCAGACTTTAGAAATAAAAAGGTGGCTCATTCTACTAATGACATGAAAAAAAACTTGTAATATGATTATAAGCCAAATATAATCTAATTAATTGCTTAGATGAGTATACTTAGAGAGACATGAGAATCTACAGTTGACATGAGCCTGGGAGGGACAGGTAATTTCTGGGATGATTGAATCACTACATCAAAGCATCTCAGACTAGAATTCCTATTAGCTCAAACAAGGTGAAATGAGTGGAAACAGGGACCTAATTAGAATCCAGAAATTAGATCCTCCAAAGAAATGATAAAAGTATATTCAGAAGTGGGAAAAAGAATGTGGCTTTTAAATCAGTAGGCTTAATCTTTCATTCAGTCATATACGATTGAAGAAATAGTCGCTGCTACCTCCTCCCTGCAAGGTGCAAGATAGCCTGGGCGTCTAAGCCGTCCTTGTGAAGTCATTCCTCTCGGGACAAGCTACTTCGTCTGTAGGTGCTTGTCCACACCTGGAGGAGTGCACCCTCCAAATCCCTCTCCAGGTATCCAAGGAGCTACAAGATGGAAGAGAGTGCCACTCCCTGGGGCTTTCAGACAAGAACCTTAGCAGGCCAGACTGGAAACTAAGCCATGGGAGCAGTGGCTTGACCTTTCAGGTCGAGGTGATTCGACCTTTCAGGCTGGACAAAAGAAGACACAGGTGATATAAGCTGCTTTATGTCTTGGAAGGACCACTGATACGGCTTGGCTGTATCCCCACCCAAATCTCATCTTGAATTGTAGTTCCCATAATCCTCAATGTCATGGGAAGGACTCGGTGGGAGATACTGAATCACGGGGGTGATTACCCCCATGCTGCTGTTCTCATGATAATGTGTGAGTTCTAATGAGATCTGATGATTTTATAAGGGGCTTTTCCCTCTTTGCTCAGCGTGTCTCTCTCCTTCCACCATATGACGAAGGCCGTGTTTGCTCCACCTTCTGCCATGATTATAAGTTTCCTGAGGCCTCCCCAGCCATGTGAAACTTTGAGTCCATTAAACCTCTTTTTTAAATAAATTACCCAGTCTTGGATATGTCTTTATTAGCCGCATGAGAATGGAATAATACAGACCACCATAGGAACAAGAGTTTGGGTTTATCCTGTGTTCACTCCCAGGCTGGAAACAGGACCCAAGAGTGAAAGGTACGGGAAAATTGATGCTAACACAGTCTAAGGAATAAATTTTTCACAACTACAACCGTGTAAAGATGAAATGCTTGGTTCGTCTTGTGAGTTAGTGACGTTGTCACAGCCGTCATCCACTGAGCGCTTCCCATGGGGGAACCTGCTATGGTCTGGATGTGGGTCGTTTGCTTCTGCCAAATCTCATGCTGAAATGTGATCCCCAAATTTCACTGCTGGAGCCGGGGCCTGGTGGGAGGGTAGATCCCTCAGGCATGTCTTGGTACGATTCTCCTGGGAGCAAGTTCTTACTCTTCGTTCCAGCAAGAGTTGGATGTTGAAAAGACCCTACACCTCCTCTTCCACTGTCTCTCTCTGTCCCTCCCTCTCTCATGCTTCCTCTCTTGCTATTGACCTGTACACACGCCAGCTCCCCTTTGCCTTCCCCCATGAGTGGAAGCTTCCTGAGGCTCTCATCAGAAGCCCATGTTGGCACCATGCTTCTTGTACAGGCTTCAGAACCATGGGCCGAATAAATCTCTTTTCTTTATAAGTTACCCAGCCTCAGGTATTCCTTTATATCAACACAAATGGATGAAGACACAACCTGTTCTTATTTAACACTTTCTAGGGAAAGAGGCCCTAGGATTTGCCATAGCCAACCATTACTGCATCTAGTATCAAGCACCCTGGAAGTCAGAGAATCATTATGATCAAGCTGGCTACTTTCTTTCTCAGATCACAGAGTCTGGAAGAAACTATTTGCATACATATTAGTGGATTAGAAGTAAATCGTACTTTTGGAAAAAGAACTCTGTTCTTTTTCTCTCTCCCGTTAAGCTTGCACCTAGGCTGTGATGTATGAAATCCGATCTCCAATACCAGAAAATGATTGTTTATTTGAACGCCTCACTAAAACCCATTAGGTGCTGCGGAGTGTTAGTTTGGGATGACAGATTTCGTAGCTGGGCTGTGGACATCTGGGAGAGCTTGGGTTTGTTGTTTCACGTGAGCCTTTCTCTGTGCACGGCCAGCTCTGAGTGAGGGGATTAGGAGCCTCCAGCCGTGATTGACAGACCTATGTGCAAATCTGGATCACCCTCTCCGTTAGCCTGGAACGTGTTCTGTGACCCCCATTGCTTTCCTTAATATGTTGGCTTTGGGCTTGGAGATAACTTGCAAATGTCTGTCGAGCAATTGTGCCACAGCTTTCCAAATGTTTTCCTTCTAATTAAGAAAGGGAATTGGATGTACTCTTGCCCGGCTAATTATTTTCTCCCCCTGGCAGGGCAATGGGGGTGGGAAGAAAGAGCAAAAGAAACAGCAAAGAGATTAGAAAAAAAAAAAAAAAGAAAAAAAAACCTCTCTGATTTACCAATGATCAAAGCTGTGTCTGGAAGTTCATTTCTGCTAGAGAGTCCTGTTCTCCCCAACATGTAGAGATTCCTAAGTTCAAATCTCATCTGGGGGATATAGTCATGGAGCTGAAAGGGCACTCTACAACTGGGCAACCACCTTCAGGAACTTTCCTCAGCCTACAGAAATAAGGACAGATGATTTAGAATGAAGCACATTGGACTTCGAAGACCAAGTTCAATTCTCCATAATGGATTCTGGCTTCTGGGTTAAGAGATTGGCTGCGTGTACAGTACATCTGAAAAAATGGCTTCTTTTCTCATTTAAAGGAAAGTTAGAGATAGACATTCCAGCACAGGTACAGCAACTAAACACACACACACACACACACACACACACACACACACACACACACTCTTTTAGGGACATCAGTCTTTTTTTTTTTTTTTTTTGAGACACAGTTTTACTCTGTTGCTCAGGCTGGAGTGCAGTGGCCCAGTCTTGGCTCAGTGCAACCTCCATCTCCCAGGTTCAAGAGATTCTCCTGCCTCAGCCTCCTGAGGAGCTGGGACTACAGGCATGTACCACCACGCCTGGCTAATTTTTGTATTTTTAGTAGAGACGGGGTTTCACCACATTGGCCAGATTGGTTCCAAACTACTGACCTCAAGTGATCTCCCCACTTTAGTCTCCCAAAATGCTGGGATTACAGATGTGAGCTACCACATCTGGCCCTGGAGTGCAGTGGCACGATCTCAGTTCACTGAAACCTCCGTCTCCTGGGTTCAAGTGATTCTCCTGCCTCAGCCTCCCGAGTAGCTGGGATTACAGACACATGCCACTGTGCCTGGCTAATTTTTGTATTTTTAGTAGAGATGGGAGTTTCGCCATGTTGGCCAGGCTAGTTTCGAACTCCTGATCTCAGGTGATCCACTCACCTCGGCCTCCCAGAGTGCTAGGATTATAGGCATGAGCCACCACACCAGGATGGACCTGAGTCTTTTTTAGTTTTGCAGATCACTTTGATCTTTAACGTTACCTCATAGTTCACGATTGCCCTTGGAGCTGCAACCATCAATTCTTCCTCCAGATAGTAGTACCAAGGAGGATAACTTCAAACTGTGGCTTTGTCTTCTAGAAATTTCTAGTGCCGCTTTCTTTTACTAAGGAAAGGGACAGAATGGTTATAGGAAGTTGACAGCAGCTCTGCCTTGCTCAGTGGGTGCTGGATTACAGTGTCTCAAAACCAGTGAAGCCCAAACAACCTGTTGGAAGGAGACCCCCATTTGAGACTGCTTCCTGCCCAAGTGGCTGTATGATGGGTTTGAGCCCTGGCTGGTCCACTCACTCGTGTTTTTAGGCAACTTACATCTTCTCCGAGGCTCCATTTCCTCTGTGTAAAATGTAGCTCTCCATCCCTGCCCCTCGGCATTCCTATGGCTAATCATGTGCATCTCAGAAGCAGCAGGCCACCCACTTCATTGTTCACAGGGCGCTTTTGCCATTGCCCCATCATGTGTTTTATGCCCCGCTGCCCTCCGTGGGTTGCACTTTTCTCATGCATTGTTTCTGGAGCTTTCCAAGTCTGTAGGGTAAAATCAAAACAGCTTTATTTTCTCACATCTGTGTCTTCCTAACCTGTTCTGTTAGGATTCCCTGTCCCTGGGTGATTCCGTGGACAGATAGCTACTTTTTCCTGTAAGTTTTAGGTGTTGATGAGCGGGTTCATTGTCATATGCAATCCCGATGGACCAGTCTTAACAGAACTTCAGCATCTCCTTGAGTAAAGCATTCTTTCCTTCCCCCATTACCTCCTGGGCTGCTTTAGCCTCGGCAGCCTGCAGTGGGCAAGATGTGGGTGGTTTGTCCCTTCCTTGCTTTTCTGCCCCCTGCCCTGCTTGCCTTGCAGTTCCTTAGGATTGAAAAAAGAAAGAAGTGAAGGAGTGTTTGTGGGTGGTGAGTGACAAAAGGCCTTCCCCAAAGGCTGCAGTTACACTTTAGTGTTGGTGTCCTTGAAGTAGCAGATTCTCAAGGACCCTTGTTTTCATGAGGTCCTAATTGTGAGGGCTCTTCAGAGCCTCCTCATGGAAACATCCGTGGGGATGGGCAGGGTACACTGTGGATGACATCTTGGGATCCCCCCACCCCAGGTGGTCCTCTCTGCTCAGATTCTATTAGAATCAGTTTGTCCCTGTAGGCTGATGTCTCAGGGGTAAACCTTTACAGCTTGTTTGTATCTAGTCATCTTCCAAATTGCCACCTTGGCCCTTTGCCTCTGGAAATGCAGGCTGCCTCCAGGGCAGCCCCCTCTCCTCGGATGGCCACTGGAGTTCTGTCGGCCACCTTCTTACCTCAGGACTATTCCACGATGTGTTCAGAGACCGGTTCTCCAGAGGAGCCTGCCAGACTCTGCGAGCCTGTCTCTTGGAGTGGCCCTCATTTGGCCTGAGTATCGAGAAGCTCTTCCATCCTCAGGGTGAGCGCTGACAACTCTCCAAGGCCATTCTTGGTATGGTCATCCTCCTTGTCTCTCTGCCTCCCATGGGACCACTGGGGGCGGAGGGCACCATTTGGGAGACTTTGCTCCCTTCCAGTTCTGCAGGAGGGTCAAGTACTCCTCAGTAGAGCAACACTGTCCTGTAGAACTTTCTGCAGGGGTGGAAATACTCTGCACTGCCCAGAATGGTAGCCGTGAATCCCCTGGGACTTTTGAGCAAATGAAAGGTGGCCGCCATGACTGAGGAACCAGTGTGTAATTTTGTTTAATTAATTTAAGTGTAAAAAGCCACATGTGGCTACTGTATCAGACATGCCGTGTTGTTCTAGAATGTAGAATGAGAGGGTAATGTCAGCAGTTTTTCTCAGCAACAGTTCTGAGACCAGGTAAGTCCCATTATGTGTCTTGCTCAGCTCTCTCAAGAAAGCTGTTCTCATGGCCTCCTAACCCATCCATAAGTCACACTGTCAGTGTCACGTTTTAAATGTTGCTTCACAAAACTACTTTGAGGGAGGTAGACTTTAGCCTTAATGTAGTGGGATATGCATGTCCTGCTTTGGAGCCTTCCTGTGCCCCATCCTGCCTTGACTAAAGGCATTTTACTCTTTTGAGGGTAATATTTGAAGTGTTAGCTCCTGGCGTACTTTTTGACCACCTGCTAAAAAGCTCATTGCTTTCCTGGCAGAAGTGCCCCTGGCAGTGCTATGATGGGCTTTTGGCTGAGAGGCGGTGATCAACTTCTGCTTTTCTCTCCAGAGAACACTTGGTGGATTGGATGCTGCCAGGAGTTCCACAGCATTCTGATGACATCCGTGATTATAGAGGAGGATAGCACTAGTTCCAGGGTCTCATCCGTGAATGCCGTTGCCCTTCGTTCAGGCTCAGCTTGATAAACAAACATGCTATTTTACCATTTTAATCAAGTACAGCCTAAGGTAGCAGAAAATTAAGATTATGCTTTAGAATGTGTATTAGCTCTGCTTATTCTAATTAGAGAAAATGGATGTCTTAATCAGATAAAAAAAATCAAAATGTTTAGAGTACTTTAGACAAATTCAGTTTTATTACTTCAAAATACAAATTAAAATATGACAATGGGGACCAGAAAAGAATTCTCCATCCATTAGGATTTGTTGGTTGTGAGCAACAGATGTCATCTCTGGCCAGCTAAAGCATATGAAGGAGTTTTTCAAAAGTAGAAGGAGTAACTCAGAGAACTAAGGAAAAGCTAGTCTTTGGAAGACCAATAGCAAGGCATCCCAAAACCTGCAATAATAGATGGGAGCTACGGGCAGTCTCTTCAAAGAGCTGACATCAGAATGACTCAGCAACAACCATTTTCTGCCCCTGTGTCATTCATTCAGAAGAGAAAATCCGATTGGGAGAATCCAGGTCAGATTGTAGAGGCCAACACTAGGGGGCGGGGAGGAGCTTGTTCAAAGTCCCATTGGGCTGCATAGGATGGAGGTGGGGAATTTCTCAAAGAAAAGTGGGACGCTATCACCAAAAGAAGCAGGAAGGATGCTGAGCATATGAAAAATAAGCCCCTCAAGCATAATGCCTTTTTAAATAATATCGAGATACTTACACACAGGAGGGAGTGACAAAAACAAACCTGCTATTTATTTGTCATTGTAGTTTTCATCCATGTATCATAGAATATTAAAGTTCACTGTAAAAAGATGACTTTGGAAATTATTCGGTTTACCCTAATATATGCACTTTTCAGATCAAGAAACTGGATGTCTTTCTTGTCCAAGGCTGGGTAATAGCAGAGATGGGACCAGTAGCAGTTGTTTTGACTGTGATATGAGGCCCCGTTGCTATTCCATTCTGCCTCGCTCATCAAGAATTACCTTTAAGTTGCTTAAAAGCACCTTATCTTCTTGTGCGGCTAACCATTTCTTTTGCAGTCTGAATGATGCAATTAACTTGCTTAGACATCTTTGTTATACATTGTATCCAACCGTAGAACCTAGATTCTAAATCATTCAAATGTACCTTAATTTTTATTGTTGCCCTGATTTCTAATTGTGGCCAAAATGTCTAGGATACAACAGTGATGATTCTTTAACCTGACCCTAGGAGAAAATCTACTAAAGGATGATATGTCTGCCAGCCCATCAAGTTTACTGCCCAGATGCTTGTTTTCCCTCCAGAAGGATCTCTGGTTACACTAACATGACCTTGGGGAGCAGCTTTCTCTCCAAGCATAATAGTATGTTATTTTTTTCTTAAGTTTCTGGCCAAGGAAAATATAATATCATGTATACTAAGGCTAAGTTTTCGGGGAGGAGGAAAAAAGGCATTTTATTTAGTGATTCACCAAGTTGGTTGCTGGAAATAACTCTCTCCAAAGCCTTTTATTGTTACGCAGCTTTGCTGATAGAATTTTTATTGTGGATGCAGTTTCATCACTTTATAGATATAAGGCTTTGCTTTAGAGTCAATATTTTTATGGCAAAATTACATTCTCATCCAATAGCATCTGCTATATTCATTGCAGTGAGCTGTTGGAGTACAAAACACATAGGTGATGTGGTTTCCTTCTCATCTGGTCAGTAGTGGGAGGATTAAGAGCAAGGAAATCATGTCTCTGGTTGAAAAGGAGGAAAGGGAATATTTTTGTTAAACAAAAAAACAAAAGCAAGCTTTTCCCCAGTAGACAAAGAATTTTAGAATTTGGATGAACCTCAAAGATAATATAGTTCACCTCTTTGTTTTATGAGGAAATTGAAGCTCACAGAAAGTGGGACTCCTCAAAAATCATACCACTGATAGCAGAACAGGGAGAGGAAGGAGGACTAAGCTATGTCTTTTAGGTACAGCATCCCAGTTACTGCATCTCTGATAGGCAAAGATGCCTGCCCAGCCTCTCCTTTCCGAGATCCAGGTGGTTTTCTGATTAGGTGGTATTTTTACCCAAGAAAAATATTTTTCCACAAAGCAGTGATTGCCATGGCCTGAGTGTTTATGCCCCCAAAATACCCAGTATCCAGTGTGAATGGTTAGGAGGTGGGGCTCTCGGGAGGTAATTAGGTCATGAGGGTGGAGCCCTAGAGACTGGATTAGTGTCCTTAAAAAAGAGGCCCCATACAGCTGCCTGATGCTTTCTGCCATGTGAGGATACAGCAAGAAGTCGGCAATCTCCTACCCAGAAAATGAACCCTCCCAGACAATGAATCTGCTGGTGCCATGATTTTGGACTTCCCAGCCTCCAGAACTGTGAGAAACAAACAATTGTTTATAAGCTGCTCAGGTATTTTGTTATAGCAATCTAAACAATGATTTTTTTCTTTTATTCAAATTAAGTTTTAACCTATATACAGTAAAACAAATCTTAAATATACAACTTAAATAATTTTTATGGGCCAGGCGTGGTGGCTCACACCTGTAATCCCAGCGCTCTGGGAGGCTGAGATGGGCGGATCACCTGAGGTCAAGACCAGGCTGGTTGGAGACCAGCCTGACCAACGTGGTGAAAGTCCGTCTCTACTAAAAATACAAAAATTAGCCGAGCGTAGTGGTGTGTGCCTATAATCCCGGCTACTTGGGAGGCTGAGGCAGGAGAATTGCTGGAACCTGGGAGGTGGAGATTGTAGTGAGCTAAGGTCACACTGCTGCACTCCAGCCTGGGCAACAGAGTGAGGCTCCGTCTTAAAAAACAAAACAAAACAAAAAACAAGTTTTTTGTATGTATATACCCATATAACCACTATTGAGATCATGATACAAAACATTCTGGCAACTCAGAAGCCTTCCTGATAGCTCTTCCTAAGCAGTAACTTCCTTTAAGAGGTAATTAGTATTCTAATTCTTTTTACCATAAATAGGTTCCGCCTGCTCGGGAATATCATTTAAATGGAATCATACTGCACAGTCTGTTCTGAAGCCAGCTTCTTTTGCTTAATGTGACATCTCGGAGGTTCATCTGTGTGCCTTGTGGTAGTTGATTGCATGTTTTTTACTATGGTATTCTGTAGTATTTTTATGCTACTTTAATTTGTCTATTCTTCTGTGAATGGCTGCTTGGGTGTTTCCACCTACCAAAAACACAAATACAGTGAGTGTTTTGTATTTGTGTTTTGATGAACACACACTCATTTTTCTTGTATATATACCTAGGAGTAGAATTGCTGGGTCATAGGATAGGTATGTGTTTAGCTTTAATAGGTAAAGCAGTACTATTTGAGAATTGGGGAAAGATCTCTTCTTAAGATAGTATTCAAGTATTACTATTACTAGTGTTTTCTTCATTTTCTTTCTTTCTTTCTTTCTTTCTTTCTTTCTTTCTTTCTTTCTTTCTTTCTTTCTTTCTTTCTTTCTTTCTTTTTATTTCTTTGAGAGGGAGTCTCGCTCTTTGCCCATGCTAGAGTGCAGTGGCACAATCTCAGCTCACTGCAACCTCTGCCTCCTGGGTTCAAGCAATTCTCCTGCCTCAGCCTGCCAAGTAGCTGGGATTACAGGCGCCTGCCACCATGCCTGGCTAATTTTTGTATTTTTAGTAGAGACAGGGTTTCACCATGTTGATCAGGCTGGTCTTGAAATCCTTACCTCAAGTGATCCGCCCAGCTTGGCCTCCCAAAGTGCTGGGATTACAGGGGTGACTCACCATACCTGACCTCTTCATTTTCAATTAAACAAACAAACAAGCAAACGAACCCTGAGGCCTAGGATAGTTAATCAGACCTTGTTTAAATGTGGCAGATTTTAACACATGCATTTCTGCTGCTTCCTAAAATATCACTAAAATGATAGCAAGGAATTAAAGAGGTATTCCCAAAAGAGAGAGACCTGGAGTGATGAGAGGTCCTCAGATATTTGGACTGTGGTTGCAGAAATGAACAAAGCATAGAGAAAGATGGAATCAAAGTGATTGCAAAAGGGAAGCCACTAAGCAAGCTGAAATGTCCTGCATAAACCCTAGGAAGTTTCTAGATTATGAGGCTTCAAACTTGGAATAGAAATGGAATCACAAACAGGATGGTTGGTTGTGATCTGTACCAGGAATCCTTAAATCTCATCCCACACCAAACAACAGAGTAACTGCCGCTCCTGTACCATGGCAGGAGAAAATTTGTTATCCAGGTAAATGAACCAAGAGAGGTATCTGGACAAAGTGAATCCCAGGAGAAGGTGGGCCTGAGAGGGCAGAAAGAAATAAAGAAGATGATCTAAGTTAAAACTGGGAATAGTGAAACCAAGAGTATGTCCTCCAGGGAGGAGAGGAAAAGACTCCACTGGACTCTGCTGTAGGGTCTTAGAGAAATAATCTCCAAGCTGTAATCACCCAACAGGTTCTTCTTGTCCACTGCGCAGATAAACCCAATCCACTTAGTGTTAGTTTAGTAGAGAAAGTGTTTCATTTATACAAGACCAGTCAAGTGGAAAGAGAAGACAGTTTATTACTCAAATCAGCCTCCCTGGGAACTCAGATGCTAGGGTTTTTATGGATAGGATAATTTGGTGGGCAGGGGGCTTAGGAATGAGTGATGCTGATTGGTTGGGGATGAAACACAGAAGTGTGGAAAACAGTCCTCATGTGCTGAGTCTGACTCTGGTGGGAGCCACAGGACAGGATGACTTATGAACCGCAGGTCCAGGTGGGGTCAGTCAGTTGCCAAAATGGAAAAGTCTAAAAGTCATCTCAAAAGACCACTGTTGGTTTTACAATTTTGATGTATAGTGTTATCTATAGGAGCAGTTGCAGAAATCACAAACATTGTGACCTCTGGCCACACGACTCCTGAGCAGTAAGTGATTATAGAAGAACAAGCTAGTGGACATTTCCCTGGCTGTCATTTAGCTATACCTACGTCGTAGCAGAATTCAGGTCCCTCCCATAATCCTAATCTTGTGGCCTCCACTTAGTCTTACAAAATTAGTTTCAGTCCCTGAACAGGAAGGGAATCAGTTTTAGGGAGGGACTATTATCATCCTTGCTTTAAAGTTAAACTGTAAACTAAATTCCTTGCCTACATCCAAGAATGAGCAAGGGCAGCCTACCTGCTGGGCTAGAAGCCAAAATGGAGCCCGCTATGTCAAGCTTCTCTTGTTGTCATAGTCTTTGCAAAGGCAGTTTCAAAACATTGGTATTTGGGGGTCCACCTACCAAAAAGATGACTTGAAGCCCAGTCCCCCTAGATGGTAGTTCACCACCCAACACGCCCCATCTATGCATACGAGCCTCTGGTCTGCTTCTTAATGCTTCAGAATTAAATATGACCAGTGACTAGAAGACCAGTTTTCCCTCCATTCACACACAGAACTTATGGCCAGCAAACACATGGGTATTTTTTTTTCCTGCAACAACCAATTATCCACTTTTCTGAGAGCACCAATTTGGTGCCCTACAGTTTAACTCAATTCTGACAGTATCCACCTGGAGATCGTGTCAGATCCCACAGGGTAAGGGCTCAGACCCCCTACTTCAGATGCTAAACACAAGTCTAGGTTGTCAATTGGGCTTCTGACCAACCAGCTATAGATCAGGGGTTCCCACGACGCCCTTGTCAGGCTCAGTTATTTGCCAGAGTGCCTCACAGAACACAGGAAAACCATCTACTTACAAAATTACCAGTTTATTATAAAAGAAAATAATTCAGGAACAGCCAGATGGAAGAGACGCATTGGGCAGTTTTAGGGTTCCCACGACGCCCTTGTCAGGCTCAGTTATTTGCTAGAATGCCTCACAGAACTCAGGAAAACCATCTACTTACAAAATTACCAGTTTATTACAAAAGAATATAATTCAGGAACAGCCAGATGGAAGAGATGCATTGGGCAGTTTTAGCGCTTCCATTTCTTCTCCAGGCCCACTGGCCTTCCAAGCATGTCCGTGTGTTCACCAACCTGGAAACTCAACAGATCGTGTTTTTAAGAGTTTTTAGGTGGCTTCATCTCCAGCCTCCTTCCAGTCCCCTCCAGGAGGTCAGTGGGTGGGGTTGATAGTTCTAGCCTTCTTGGTCTTTGTGGTGACCAGCCCAGCTTGATTCTATCTAGGGGCCCACCTTAAGTCACCTTATTAGCATAAACAAGTGTGAACAAAAGTGGCTCATTATGAATAAACAAAGACACTCTTATTCCTCAGTGAGTTTAGGGAGCTCTGCACCACTGGACACAAAGACAAAATATGTTTTGTATTAGATCACAACTGGATAGCCCTAATTCCTTCCACTTTTGAGGCATGCCTTCAGTATGAAAGATAAAGACCAAAAAGCTGATTTGGAGTTAAGAGAAACAATGCAGAGATCACAAGGAAGCATAAAACCAAAGCAACAATGAAAATGATTAATATCCTCAGAGGGAGAAGCAGAAGATGCTATCAATAATGAAGAGGAATAATCACATTAAGAAGGAGCTCTTGGAAATCAAAAACAAGGTAGCTAGCATTAGACAGTAGAAGGGTGAAAAGATGAAGTTGAGGAAATCTCTCAAAAAAACAGAATAAAAGACATGTAGATGCAAAATGTGAGAAAAGAAGGTAAAGAAATGAGAATATGAATTCAGTAGGATCACTGCTGACTGGTTGGCATTCTAGAAAGAAAGAGAAAATGGAATTTAAAGTGAGGCCAGACATAGTGGCTCACACCTGTAATCCCAGCACTTTGGGAGGCCCAGGCAGGTGGATCACCTGAGGTCAGGAGTTTGAGACTAGCCTGGACAACATGGCACAGCCCCGCCTCTACTAAAAATACAAAAATTAGCCTAGCATGGCGGTGGGCACCTGTAATCCCAGCTACTCAGGAGGCTAAGGCAGGAGAATCACTTAAATCCAGGAGGCGGAGGCTGCAGTGAGTGGAGATTGCACCAGTGCACTCCAATCTGGGCAACAGAGAGGGACTCAGTCTCAAAAAAAAGTGCAAGAATGATATAATAAAAAGATTCCCAAGGCCAGGTGCAGTGGCTCACGCCTGTAATCCCAGCGCATTGGGAGGCCGAGGCTGGTGGATCACCTGAGGTCAGGAGTTTGAGACCGGCCTGGCTAACATGGTGAAACCCCATCCGTACTAAAAATAAAAAATTAACTGGGTGTGGTGGCACGTGCCTGTAGTCCCAGCTACTTGGGAGGCTGAGGCAGGAGAATTGCTTGAACCCAGGAGGTGGAGGTTGCAGTGAGCCAAGATCGCGCCACTGCACTCCAGCCTGGGTGACAGAGTGAGATTCCATACCCCGGCCCCCCCCCAAAAAAATTTCCCAAACTGAAGTACCTGAATTTCCAAGACTAGAAAGGCCCCCTGAGTGCCAGCCTGCTGTTTAAAAAAGGGACTGTTGCCAAGATACATCAGCATGAAATTTTGGAATGCCATTGTTAGAACTATGGGGGAAATAGCTTTGCAGAAGGGCTTCAAACGTCTCCCCAGCAATGCAACAAGCCTTTTAAGTTCCCAAGTTTCAATCTTTCAGGGTTCTGAGGAAAAATGATATTAAACCTAGAATTTTCTATACTCACATTCACTCAACGATGACTCATAGAATAAAAATGTTAAGAAGCAGCTGAAGATTGGCTAGGAAAAGCAGGGGCTGAGGGGGCGGCCAGGATAAACCAAGAAAGAAGATAACGATCCTGTAAATACCCTCCTGCCTTCACTAGTCCAAAAGGATCTCTAATTAGAACTGGAGCAGGTCTCTGTTCGATTCCCAGCTTTAGTGGCAGGTTGGTTGCAAATTAACTCTGAGAGGCCAGGTGTAGTGGCTCACGCCTGTAATTCCAGCACTTTGGGAGGCTGAGGAAGGTGGATCCCTTGAGGTCAGGATTTAGAGACCAGCCTGGCCAACATGGCAAAATCCCATCTCTACCACAATACAAAAACAATTAGCCGGGAGTAGTGGCAGGTTCCTGTAGTCCCAGCTACTCAGGAGACTGAGGCAGGAGAATTACTTGAACCCAGGAGGTGGAGGTTGCAGTGAGCCTGGATCACCCCACTACACTCCAGCCTGGGTAACAGAGCAAGACTCAGTCTCAAAAATAAAAATAAAATAAAAATTAACTCTGAGCCACATCTTCTGGCCATCACTGTTGGCCCTCAGGAAGAGCAAGACTCCGTCTCAAAAAATAAAAAATAAAAAATGAACTCTGAGCCACATCTCCTGGCCGTTACTGTTGGCACTCAGGAGGACCTCAGAGCTGGTCTGACATTCCTGAAGATAATTGATTAGGTAATACACAAATCTGAGCCTACGCAAAGAAGGAAGCGGGAACTCGAGGCTGTGTCTCACTGATCCAGGGCGAGAAGGAGTGCCATCAGCCCTCGCGGACTCCTGAATATAACCATGCCTTCACGGCATATCTGGCCACAGAAGTTTGGGCATTGTAGGTGGCCAGTTCCACATGCTAAGTGCAAAGTCTGCCGAATGAACAAGTGGCGGCTTCGCCCCTCAGTCTCCCCCACGCTTAGCGTCCCGAGCGCCCTGGGAAGCCTTCCAGGGAGGGGCGGTTGTCGAGAGTAGGCAGGCTTGAGCTACTGTTCCTCGTGCCTGGAGGTGGGAGGCTGGAGGCCTGTTCAACAGTTCCATCAGGAGGACATAGGATGGAGGTTGGGAGTTTCTCAAGGAAAAGCAGGATGCTGTCACCGAACGAAGATAGGGATGCAAAGCCCCCACCCCCACCATCCCACATGCCTCTTTAAATAGTATCAAAATATTTACACACACAAGAGGGAGTTATAAGAACAGACCTGGTATTTATGTATCCTTAGTTATTCATCCATGTGTCACAGAACAGTAATGTTCAGTGATGAAGGGGCCTTGGGACATCGTGTGGTTTACCCCAGTGTGCCCACTTTACAAATCAAGAAACTGGATGATGTGTCTGAGGTGCCACAGCAAGGTCATGGCAGAGACAGGACCAGAAACAGGTTCCTTTTGTTTTTGTTGTTGTTGTTCTTTAGCTATTTTATTTTATTTCTTATTATACTTTAAGTTCTGGGGTACATGTGCAGAATGTGCAGGTTTGTTACCTAGGCATACACGTGCCATGGTGGTTTGCTGCATCCATCACCCTGTCATCTACATTAGGTATTTCTCCTAATGCTGTCCCTCCCCTATCCCCCCACCCCCTGCTGTCCCTCCCCTAGCCCCCACCGCCCAACAGGCCCCGGTGTGTGACGTTCCCCTCTCTGTGTCCATGTGTTCTCATTGCAGAAACAGGTTTCTTGACTGCAGTCTGAGGCCCCGCTCACAATTCCACTCTGTGTTACTCATCAACAAATGCTTTTAAGTTGCTTGAAAGCACACGATCTTCTTGCATGGCTAACCTTTCCTTTGGCAATCTTACAGATGCAATTAAATTGCTGAGGTATCTTTGTAACAGATTGTATCCAACTCTCTACTTTAGATTTTAAATGATCCACATCCTTTCTACTTGGGTGGTTAGTGGGAGGGAAGAGGGATGTGTGCTCCAACAGGGGTTTCTATCCTCCTCTGGCTGAGTGTTAACCTGAGGATTCCCTGACATTGACCACTGGGCAGAGCTCCCTGTGGGGCCCCGGGGAGATAATGGTGGTTCCAGATTCCTAGGACTTTGCATTCAAATGGGGACTTGGAATAAAAACGCTTCAAGATAGTGTTGACAAAGAAATGTAGAAGCAGGTCTAACAGCTCTGGTATAAACGTGAGGCATTCATGTGTGAGAGTTTGTCTTGTGTGGAAAGTTGGTAAGAATGGGATATGATCAATGAGGGCTGATAGGAAAGCATCGGACCTGAAAGCAAGAACACCTGAATCCTGCCCTCACCTGGGTGTGCCTGCTTCCCTTCAAGGCCACTGAGGGAGGATTAGGCCTAGGGGATGAAGTGAGGCTAGTCCTTTATTCTACCTAATACTGATCAAGGGGTGTCTGCTCTGTGCCACATGTGAGATGCACATCAGAGAAAGTAGTTGTGATTTGCCCTGCAGGAGCTGAGAACCTGGCTGCAGTGGAGTCATCTCTCAGTGGGGCTCCTTCCTTTCCCTTCCCTTTTCTTTTCTTTTAATGGAGTCTCTCTCTGTCACCAGGCTGGAGTGCAGTGGCGAGATCTCAGCTCACTGTAACCTCTGCCTCCCGGGTTCAAGCGATTCCCCTGCCTCAGCCTCCCGAGTAGCTGGGACGATAGGCGCACGCCACCATGCCCAGCTAAGTTTTTTTGTATTTCAATAAGACAGGGTTTCCCCATGTTGGCCAGGATGGTCTAGATCTCCTGACCTCGTGATCCACCCGCCTTGGCCTCACAAAGTGCTGGGATTACAGGCATGAGCCACCGCACCTGGCCCAGTGGGACTATTTTGCTCTTCCCTCGTGGGGTGAAGGATTTAAAAGCTCCAAAGAGAGGCTCCTTCTAGGATTCTCCTTTCAACTACTTGAAAATAGTCCCACTGGGCCAGGCGTGGTGGCTCACGCCTGCAATCCCTACATAGGGCTCAGGAGTCCACACAGCCTTCCCCCACTTTCCCCAGAGTAACGTGTTTGGGCCTCAGGTAGCTCCTTTGTACCTCCTGAGTGTGGCATTTCATGCCTAAAGGAGGTGGTGCAGATTCTGGGTAAGGTTTGTTTGTGAGTTGTTTATGCAGAGACAGGGACATAGCCGGCAGAGTCTGTCTTTGGGGTCACTTACCAAGCCTCTGGCTGGCCACAGACTGGATGAAGTGTGTGGCACTACAGCCACACCGAGGACCCAGCAAGCTGTAAGCATTTCCTGGCAGCGCCCAAGGGCTGGCGCTGCACTGGAGAGTCACAACAAGGGCAGGAGGCAAGGAGGGCCCAGATGCTTCAGAGGTGCATGCCCGTGGGTTTAAAGCAGCGCACTGAGGATTGAGATTTAATCTTCTGTTTGGGAAACCAAATCCCGTCTTTGTATTCTACAAACAGGAAAGCAGGACATTCCAGTTTTGTATGATAGAAAGGAGGGTGGGTTTAACGGGGTGAGAATCACGAGGCTGCATGCTTGCCCTTGATGGCTCGATAGGACAGGCTAGCTGGCTTGTCCCCAGAAGGCGGAGGGACTCCATGGACATTTCCAGCCTGAGGGTGGCTCCCAGTCATGTGTGATGGGGTCTGGAAATACAACCAGCTGACAGATAGGGGCAGCGTCTTCTTGTCTCCTAGCTACCTCGAGGGCACCTCTTCCCTTCCCTGCCCCACTCAATAACCCATGTGATTTTTTTTCTTTTCTTTTTGTTTTTGTTTTTTTTTTTTTTTTTTTTGAGATGGAATTTCGCTCTTGTGGCCCAGGCTGGAGTGCAGTGCTGTGATCTTGGCTCACTGCAACCTCCACCTCCCGGGTTCAAGGGATTCTCCTGCCTCAGCCTTCCAAGTAGCTGGGATTACAGGTGCCCACCACCACACCCAGCTAATTTTTGTAGTTTTAGTAGAGACGGCGTTTTACCACGTTGGCCAGGCTGGTCTCTAACTCCTGATCCCAGGTGATCTGCCCACCTCTGCATCCCAAAGTGTTGGGATTACAGGTGTGAGCCACTGTGCCTGGCCGCTCATATGATTTTCAAGACAAGGTTCATCCCTGGGATCTGCAGGCCTTCTCTTGGGCCACAGGAGGTGGAATCACTCTGCCCTCACCTCCTTCCCTAGACTGTGGGATTTTTCATTGCCAAGAAACGTGTCCAGGTGTACATCCCTCCCAGGCTTTGCTGTACCCCGGAGATACCACACAGGGAAGTGAGAATCAGAGATGGTGGGATTCGTTCCCTGAATCAGAGCTGCACTGTATCTAGCCTTCTGTAAGTCAGGAGATATCTCACCTCGTTCCATCCTAACAGCGATTCTACACAACTCTTATTCTCGTTTGACAGATGACATGGTATATTTTTGAGCTGTTTTAAACCTAGTGTATTGCAATCCTATTATAGTGTTTTATCTATGTCATAAAGTTTTAAAATTTTTTTATTGTTTTAAATAACTTTATTGAGGCATAATTGTTTTTATGTTCGATTTTATGATTTTTAGTAAATTTATAGAGTTATGCAGGTATTTCCATAATCTAATTATAGAACTTTTATCACCCCAAAAGATCCCTTGTTACTCATAGGTATACATAGTAAATTTTTTTTTTTAAATCCCATCCTGAAGACAATATACATAGTAGATTTTTAAACAGCTTTGTTGATTTAATTCACATACCATACAATTCAGCCATTTACAATGTACAATTCTGTGGCTTTTAGTATATTCAAAATTGTGCAACCATCACCACAGTCAATTTAAGAATATTTCATTGCCCGGCTGGGTGTGGTGGCTCATGCCTGTAATCCCAACAATTTGGGAGGCCAAGGTGGGCGTATCCCTTGAGGTCAGAAGTTCAAAACCAGCCTGGCCAACATAGCAAAACCCTGTCTCTACTGAAAAAAAATACAAAAATTAGCCAAATGTCGTAGTATGTGCGAATAGTCCAGGGCAGGAGAATTGCTTGAACCCAGGGAGTAGAGATTGCAGTGAGCCAAGATCGTGCCCCTGCACTCCAGCATAGGTGACAGTGAAACTCCGTTTCAAAACAAAAAAAAAAAAAAAGGAAAAAATATTTCATTGCCTCCAAAACAAATCCTGTACCCCTTAGCCAGCATCCCAAGCCCTCTCCCCTTTCAAGCCCTAGGCGGCCACTAATCTATTTTCTTTCGCTATAGATCTGCCTGTTCTGGACATTTCATGTAAATAACATCATGTCCTATGTGGGCTTTCATGTCTGGCTTCTTTCAATGAGCCCAGTGTTATCAAGGTTTACCTGTGTTGTAGCATGATCAGTACTTCATCCATTTTTTGTTGCCAGTTAATACTCCATTGCATGGCACATTAGTTTTAAGTCTGTTTGAATGACATGGTATAAATATACTAATAATTAGGGTACCTCACTTTTCTACCTTTTTCATGACCTTGAAATTTTAAGCAGTCCCTTTCATTAATAGCACTGACTTGGAGCATTTTCTTTTTCTCTGAACTCTATTTTCTTCCTCTCAATTCTCTATTTCCAACACCCCACCCTGCTGCCTTTTGAGCCATCATCCTCTGCCTCTCTCCTTCCTTATTTTACCCACAACTTCTAGTCCCCTGCCATTTAAAGAAAATGGTTTTATTGAAGGTGTCCAATGACCACCCCCCTCCACCCACTACCTGCTAAGTCTCTTGGCCGCTTTAAAATTCTTCTAAGTCAGCCGGGCACAATAGCTCACACCTGTAATCCTAGTACTTTGGGAGTCAGAGGGGGGCAGATCACCTGAGGTCAGGAGTTCAAGACCAGTCTGGCTGACGTGATGAAACCCTGTCTCTACTGAAAATACAAATATTAGCCAGGCATGGTGGCGGGCACCTGGAACCCCAGCTACTTGGGAGGCTGAGGTAGGAAAATTGCTTGAACACGGGAGGCGGAGGTTGCAGTGAGCCGAGATCGCACTACTGTATTCCAGCCTGGGCAACAGAGCGAGACTCCATCTCGAAAAAAAAAGAAAGGAAAATTATTCTGCGTCTCCTGGTCCCTATGGAGCACTGTATGTCGTTTGGACCTTCTCTGCGTTTCTGGAACTCTCTCTACCTATGGCTTCCACTTTGGGGTACCTTAGTATTCCTCCTGCATCAGGGATGGAGGTCCTCTCACTCCTGCCCCTTGCATGTGTCTACACCATCTCTCATATAGATATGCATGCACCCATGCGTGTGCATGCTCACAAACACACATACTCATGTCCAAGTGCACAAGTCAGGACCTGGCCAGCTCCTCTCCCATCTTCCACCAGCCCACAGTCCTCTTCTTCTCCCTAGCTTTGACCTTCTCATGCCCTCTCAGATTTTCATTCTTTTCTCCATTCTCTGCATCTGGGCCTTCCTTCCTTAACAAGATGCCATCTACCACTTTCCTCCATCAGCTAGATGCTGACAGTTCATTCTGGACTGAATGTTTGTGTCCCTCTCCCATTCATATGGTGAAGCCTTAGCCCCTAGTGTGATGGTAGCTGGAGATGGGGCCTTTGGGAGGTGATTAGGTTTAGATGAGATCAGGAGGATGGGGCCTCCTTGGTGAGATTAGTGTTCTTGTAAGAAGTGGAAGAGGCCAGGCGTGGTGGCTCACCCCTGTAATCCCAGCACTTTGGGAGGCCAAGGTGGGTGAATCACCTGAGGTCAGATGTTCAAGGCCAGCCTGACCAACATGGTGAAAACCCTGTCTCTACTAAAAATATAAAAATTAGCCGGGCCTGGTGGCAGGCACCTGTAATCCCAGCTACTTGAGATGCTGAGGCAGGAGAATTGCTTGAACCTGGGAGGCGGAAGTTGCAGTGAGCCGAGATCGCGCCACTGCACTCCAACCTGGCGCCTGGCAACAGAACGAGACTCTGTCTAAAAAAAAAAAAAAAAAAAAAAAAGAAGAAGAAGAAGTGGAAGAGATCACAGCTCAGTCTCTCTCTCTCTCTCTTCATCGTGTGAGGACTCAGTGAGAAGTTGGCTGTCTGCAAGCCAGGAAGATTACTCACTAAGAACCTAATCATGCTGGCACCTGAGCTCAGACTTCCAGCCTCCAGAAGTATGAGAAAACACATTTCTGTCATTTAAGCCCCTCCATCTATGGTACTTTGTTACAACAGCTTGAGCTAAGACACATTTCAGTATACTGCGGCATTTCACACTCAACACATATAACCTGAGGTTGCCTCCTCTCCTCCCCACCAGTAACCCTACTTCTCTTAGTAAGATAATCCCCCATGCCCAAACTGGAAGCCTCAGCGCCATTCCAGCCCTCTTCTTCCAACATCTGTACTCCCTAAGTCTGTGGTCAAGTCTGTCGTTTTTCCCTTTCTCGTCACTCCCATGAGTGCGTGAGAGAGAAACCAAGAGCAGGACATAGCCTCCCTGGGTGATAGGAAGTGCACTCCCAGGCGGCCAGATGCTAGATGCAAACTCTTCCTTCTAGACTTCCAGGCCCATGGAGACTTCCCTTTCAGCCTCATGGGTCAGTGCACCCCAGCGTGAAGCGCCCCCGAGAGGCAGCATTAGGAAGTGGTTATGAGCACACTGGAATAAAGGACCTGGGTCCAGGTTCTGGCTGTGCTACCTACAAGCTTGGATTGGACACTCGATATCCCTAACTTCAGCTCTGTCCTCCGCAGAGCCAGGCCACGATGATGTGCATCCTGTGAGCTGGTGGAGAGTATTAGACAAGGCAGCCTGGCTTGGTAGATGGAGTTGCTGGTATTAGCATGGGTGCATCACACAGTCAGTTAACGTTCCTCAGCCCTTTAGTTGACCGTATTTTCCATGATTCCCAAGAGTGAATAGAGCCTTCCCTTGCCAGTGCCCCACCTTTTAAAGCCCTCATCTAATGCGACCTTCTTTTTGCCTGATCACCTTGATGGAAGATGGAAGGAGGAGAAAGGAGAGACACTCAAGTGCCTCTACCTGCCAGTAGTTACTTTATTCCTGATCTTATTCAGTGTTCCTACAAACCCATTTCACAGATGCGGACCCTGAGCCCTGCAGAGGCTCCATATTGCCTCCAGCAGTAGAGTAGACGGCTTGGCATTCCGCAGGGACATGGCTGCTATTATTTATTATTATTAACACTAGCATAGCCTCTTGAGCTGTTTTGGGTGGCAGGTATTTATGCACAAGTCTTACGTCCTCAGCAAGATGATAAACCCCTTGTAGGTAGATTCTTGTTTTGTATTAGGTACATGGAACATGGAGCAGTGAGTGAGATGGTCGCTCACATCTTGGTCACTCCTCACACACAGGCACTTTCTAGCTATAACACTATTGCAGGAATCACGGAGTTCAAGCTGTGACTCCCTCAGGCAAGTTCAGGGACTGCCCCATCCTAGGGGCAGCTCCCTTCTGACACATGCTGTACAAATCACTTCTTCGGCACCTGCTACCTTGTATTCCATTCTGGTTCATCGTTTTGTCTGTGCGTTATGCCCGCAGGTAACTTTGAAAATCAGGGCCGGGGTGTCACGTCTTCTTGCATACTTAGCACTTTACAGTATCAAGCTTGTAGTCAGCGCTAAGTCAGCTCCGAGTTGGGGGTGGTGATGCTGCTGGATTTGTGTGTGTGGTCTGCTCTGGGCACAGTGTGTCCCCTCCAGGGCCTGGGTCATGTTTTCTCCGCTGCCTGTTGAAACGTGATTTCCACCCATGCTTCTGTCTTCCCTTTCCCCTCTGTTCTGCTTTGCCACCTGCCCTTCCCCTCTCCTGGCATGCCCCAGGCTGTGCCTGCAGGGGCCCAGCTCAGACTGCTGTGTAGTTGATCCTGGAAACCCAGCTCCATGGGGAGGGTATATTTCCAAGACTCTGTAGCAGTGGTCTTGGGAATAGGAGAGCAGCAAAGAGCCCTCCTTCTCATGCATATAGAGTGATCCCACCAGCAGAAGGCAGGGAAAACCTGCTGGCTGGCTTCTCTGGGTGCTGTTGATGGGAGTGTGTGGATTCGAAGCCCGTTGCTACCAGGAGGACGATGAGGGAAGCCTCCCTTCATAAAGGAGCTGTGACATCCAGGCTCGTCTGCCTCATGTTTTAGAAAATAGGTTTTCTGTGTTACCAGCAGCCTGCTGAGCCTGTCTAAGGAGTTTCCTGCTGCCTGAGGCTGAGCCCAGGGCTTCATCCTCATAACTCAAACCATGTGAGTTGCAGTCCTAACACGTGGAGGCTGGTGACCGCGCTGCTCTGAATTTGCATTTCATAATCTTAGCATTGCACTGTATAAAAATTATTGCAATTTTGACCTCTTTGTTGTAGTCATTTTCTATATACTGTTTCTCTTCCCCCCAATATTCTTTCCTCTTTCATTTGTTATTTGCTCATTTGTTTTTTCATCCAATAAATATCTCTTGAGCCCCTTACATACCAAATGATGTGCTCTTCACCAGGGATATAGCCTATACTAGTCCTTGCCTTCCTGAAACCTTGGGTTTAGGAAGAGAGATTGATAGTACCCTGCAGATCACGCACATACTTGGTGATTGCCACTGTGACAAGTAGCAGGAAGCTGAGGCGTGGTGTGCCACGACCACTGAGCCACCTCGCAGGGAATTCTGAACTCTTCTATTGGGAGGATGGAGTGGTTTAAATAATATGTCCAGAAATCCCTTACTATTCCTTCCTTCAAGAAACAGAACCTAATTCTCCTCCTGGTTATGCTAGACTTCTCAGTGGTTCCCTTCTAACAAATAGGAAAAAGCAAAAGTGATGGTGTGCGACCTTAGAGTTGAGGTCAAGTGAAGTCTCTGTGGCTTCCATCTTGGTTGCTCTGCTGTGCTCTCTCGTTCTCTCTTGTGTTCTGTCTCTCTCTTTCTCTGATACCTTGCTCTGTGGGAAGCCAGCTGCCATATTATCAGCAGCCTTTGTGTCTTTAAAGCAAGCCTGTGAGGCCAAGGGAGTGGAACTCCAAGCGGCCTCACAAGTGAGCTCAGAAGTGGATTGATCCTCCAGCCTCACTCAAGCCTTCTACTGACTGCAGCCTGGGCTACCGTCATGAAGGTAGCCTCATGAGAGACTTCGAGCCAGGATCACCCAACTAAGCCTCACCTGGAACCTGAGCCTCGGAGACTTAGACCATATAGGATTATTGATATGAGCCACGAAATTTGCAGGGAAGATGGTATACGGCAGTAGATGGTTAATACAGGGCATGAGGGAGATAAATTCTTCCATACTCTGCTTACCTGAAAATGTCTCTATCATAACTTCACTTTGGGCTGATAACTTGATGGTGGATAGAATCCGCTTTCACAGCTGGAGGTCCTCTCCCCTTAAAATTCTGGTGGCATCCACCCGTTGTGTCCAGTGTGGATGCTGAGGCTGTGGATGTCAACAGGTCTTGTGTCTTTTCTTCCCCATCCCTGACCCACAGAAACAGTGAGATAGTCAATGTGCTGTTTTCAGCTGCTAAATGTTGGGTACCTTGTTACACAGCGATAGGTAACTAATCCAGAGGGGCAGAGAGGAGGGGCTTGCTGGAGGAAATGAAAGTCGTCCCGGGACCTGAAGAAAGAGAAGAAATTGGCCAGGTGAAGAGCTGGGAAGAGGGAGGCCAGTGTGCCAGGCTAGGGGCACAGCATACGCAAAGCGCTGCACCAGGAAGGTGCTGATGAGATGCAGGAAAAGAAGGGAGGCCTGGGCAGCTGGAGTGGAGAGAAGGAGGGAGCAGGGAGTGGCTTGGACACAGCTGGGGATGTAGGCAGAGGACAGGACACCAGGGCCTTGGGACCATGACAAGCACTTTGCACTTCACCGTAAGAGCGATGAGAAGCAACAAAGCCTTCAGTCAGGGGAACAATATTATCAGATTTTCTCACTCAATTAGAAAAATGATTGCCTGGGACCCAACAGAGGAATCGTGGAGTCAGTGCGAGTCCTCACTGCGCTCGCTGGCTCGGTGGGGGCTGGTTGCCTCTGCTCTGTTCTCCAAGGCTTTGCTGCCTTTTCTCTAGCAAGCTCCTTTCTTATGGTGATTTGTACTCATGGACCGCATGATGGTGATGAGCAGGAGCTTCTGAATTTCCTTTCTAGGTAAGAGCAGGTACTGGGACCCATCGTGAGCTGTGTGCAGTGACTGTTCCCAGGTGTTCCCGTCAACTCCAAGGTACAATCTCATTTTCTCACGGTGGATAAAGCTGCTCTCAGGAGAATGCCACAAACCTTAGGCACAGCCTGATGCTAACAGTGACCTAGATTTTGAAGGCTGTTACTGCAGCTAGAGGCAGGAGTATGGGTCCCTCAAGCTTTCTTTCAGCCTGAAGCCTCTTTGTCCTTCTCTGTGTACTGGCCAGTGTGGTATCAGCTGTGTTGTTTGTAACCCTGCCTTGCTGTGAAGGGAGAAAGGATACAGGAATCAGGTTCTGCACCTGCCAAGGCACGCCCCCTCCACCCCGGGCTTAATCTCAGAGAAGCAGAATCTGTTGACCGTCATTGTTCATTTCCTTTCTGGGCATGTATTCCATTAATTCAGATAGAACGATGTGCACATCAAGAGGCATTTTCCAGACTGGGTGTGGCAGCTCACGCCTGTAATCTCAACACTTTGGGTAGCTGAGGCTGGAGCATTGCTTGAGGTCAGGAGTTTGAGACCAGCCTGGGTCACATAGCGAGACCTCATCTCTATTTTAAAAAAATAAATTTAAAAAGAGGCATTTTTCTCTTAAAAGCTAGAAATCTGGTACCTTTGATCTTTTTCCTCCCTGTCTCTTTCTCTGTTTCACACAATCCAATCTGCCATCGCGTTATGTATTGTATGAAAGAAAGGAAACCTCTCCCTCTCAAACATAAACGCCTTAGAGTATCAGATAATTCATGTAAATACAGCAAGTCAGCTAATAAAAGACAATAGGGAGGGGTGGGGTCTGTGGCTAACTGGAGAATGTTTTCCCGACTGTAGTAGTTAAGATGTGCCAGCCAAACAAAACCTGTCTGTCACCCCTGTTTAGTGCCACCCTGGGAATCTGTGACCCTGCATCTCGTCTTTCATCATCCTACTTTTCTGTCTTAAGCTGTAGAGTAACCTTTGTCTGGGCGCTTTGCCATAGGCCTCATTCTAGCTTTTGCCACACTATTCCCCAGATTTATAAAATGACAAGTGTGCTTCTCGCTCCCTGACTTACAGGCCTCTGTTGACTCACCAGAGCCCGCAGGATGCAGTCCAAACACGTTGGTGTTGAATGTAAGGCCTTTTGTAGTTTGCCCCAAATGCTCTGTTTGTATTTCGGTCCCTCGCTCCCACCCCACCCGCAGGAGGGAGCATCCTCGGTCTTGTTTTGATGTTGTCTTTGTGTGTCTGCTCCTAGCACAGTCTGTGCAAAAAGAGTCAGTGCCATTTGCTAGTGAATGAATGCATTTGTGCATGCACTGCACACTGGGCAGTGTTTATGTCCTTATTTCCAGTGGGGTGTGGAGGAGCTGGTGAAGGGGATGCAACTCCCATATAATGGAGCATTTAACTTGGTGGAGGAAGACCTCTGACCTTAACATCCCACAGCCCCAGTGACCTGGCCTGCTGCCTTTCCAGGTGGATATTGACCCAGGAGAGATCATGGCAGTTCTTACAGAGGTGTGCAGTATGCCTTGATAAAAGACAGTGGGAGACAGGATAGAATTGTGGTTTAAAGCTAGAGCATGGACTCTGGAACACAGGAGCTTGGGCTCAATTGCTGGCTCTATCACCTCCTCTCTCATACTTTGTAAGGCCTGAAATTTCATGTACTTCCTTGACGTCTTTGAGCCTCGTAGAACCTCAGTTAGCTGTGAGTTCACTGGCTCTGGCTAGATTTCTTCCCAGCCAGTAGGAAAGGCTCCCCACCTAGGTAGCTCTGCATCAGCCAGACCAACTGCACCCAGCCCAGTCCTCAACTTCCTGGGTTCCATCTCCCTGCCTGCCAGCAGAATTCTTCAAACAAGCCAGTCATATCCTCCCGTGGGAACCAAGGGTCACCTCACCCTTGTGTCACTACAGAGCCTACCTTGCACAGCCCCTTCTGATTCACTGTGTTGCTGAGAGCGCAGCCTTTGAGTGGCCCCGCATGGCCTGCGATGTTCTCCTCCTCTGAGTTATGGCTCTAGTCTGTGCAGCACTGCTTATCATGTGTTCAGCTGTCTCACACTGTTTTCATACTATTTAAGGTGGGGGAATCCCTCCCTCACCACTGCCGTGACTAAACGGGGTCAGAACAACTTGTGGAAATGACCTAACCTCTCTGTGCCTCGATTTTCTTCTGAGTAGTTTATAAGGAAAGAGGTTTCATAGACTCACAAATTCACAGGGCTGGGGAAGCCTCAGGAAACTTACAATCATGGCAGAAGGAGAGGCAGACACGTCCTTCTTCACATGACAGCAAGAGAGAGAAGTGCCGGGCAAAGGGGGAAAAGCCCTTATAAAAACCATCAGATCTTGTGAGAACTCACTTGCTATCATGAGAACAGCATGGGCAGACTGTCCCCATGATCTAATCACCTCCCTCGAGCTCCCTCCCCCAACACCTGGGGATTACAATTTGGATTACAATTCAAGATGAGATTTAGGTGGGGACACAGAGCCAGACTATATCAGTACCTATATCACAGGGTTGCCATGAGCATTGAATGAAATAATGTCTGTAAGTGCCTACGCACAGGAAGCACTATGGAAGTATTTGTGATCATACTTTGCTTATTTTTGTCTTAGTGCAGTGGCTCTGAAACTTTTTTCTTTGTTTGTTTTGAGACAGACTTCCTCTTCACCCAGGCTGCAGTGCACTGGCACCGTCTCAGCTCACTGCAACCTCCACCTCCCAGGTTCAAGCAACTCTCCTCCCTCAGCCTCCTGAGTAGCTGGGACGTGGTGCACACCCCCATGCCTGGCTAAGTTTTGTATTTTTGTAGAGACAGGGTTTCACCATGTTGGCCAGGCTGGTCTCAAACTCCCAACCTCAAGTGATCCGCTCACCTCGGCCTCCTAAAGTGCTGGGAATCCAGGCATGAGCCACTGCGCCCGGCCAGGCTCTCAAACTTAACATGCATCAGAGTCACCTGGAGGGCTCTGCTGTGTCCCACCCCCAGAATGTCTAATTTAGTAGGTCTGAGATGGGATCTGAGAATTAGTATTTCCAAGGCAATGCTGATGCTGCTGAGGACTCCACTTTGAGAACCACTGGATTCATGTAAATACTTGCAGGTGAGGGAGCTGGGGATTTGTCCTCAACATGGCTAAGTTACCACACGGACTGGTCTTACCATTTGCCGTGCAGCTTTCCTTCTTCTGCTTAGTGTCCCACTAACTGTGCATGTAATTGTGATACAAATTCAAGAAGTTCATTGTTTATGGCTGGGCATGGTGGTGCCTGTAATCCCAGCACTTTGGGAGGCCGAGGCGGGTGGATCACTTGAGGTCAGGAGTTTGAGACCAGCCTGGCCAACATGGTGAAGCCCTGTCTCTACTAAAAATACAAAAATTAGTTGGGCATGGTGATTCACTCCTGTAATCCAAGCTACTCGGGTGGCTGAGGCAGGGGAATCTCTTGAACCCAGGAGACGGAGGTTGCAGTGAGCTGAGATTGCACCACTGCACTCCAGCCTGGGCAATAAGAGCCAGACTCTGTCTCAAAAAAAAAACAAAAAGAGAGAGAGATTTATCACTTTCTCTGAAAGAAGGATTCTCTTATCTATCTTCTCATTTCTTGGAGAAGCAGCTTCAGGTCTGTCCATGGTGTGAAGAATATCCTGGCCAGAGAAAAGATAACTACCATCTGGTGTCTCTGTATTCCAGGAGGGTGCAGTTTTGTTACTCCAGATCAGCCCTGCCTATTTCCTCAGCATGTTCTGTTTCTCCAGGTCTCATGGTTTGTATTTCAGATGTTTGTTTGTAGGCAACCGGATGGATTCTTTCTCACAGCCAGAAACCCCCTGGGATGACTCCCAAGCCTGGCTGGGGGATGTACCAGTGTGCTCTCCTGGGGACTCAGGAAATTTGACACTAAATGATGCCCCTTATGCAAGTCTTTCGGAAGGTAAAAATAAATGGATAACCTGCCCACCTGGCTTGTTATCCTCAGCTCCCCTATGATGTAGGAACAGATAAGTAGCCTCTATTGCATATAATGCTGCTGCTTTATGTCTTTGAATCCTGGGGAGTTGAATGGATTTGAGCTTTAATAGCATTCTGCCATCCCTGATTTCCTTCAGCTCAATCTTTTGCACTCCAGGAGAAGTCAGAAAACCAAATTACATTTCCTGCCCAAGCATCTCCACGTTTGCCAGACCAGACATGGAAGGTGAAATTTAGCCATGTTCCTGAATTATTGATTCACATGGGAGGAGGCCCATACGCACCCACAGATCTTTCTCCCATCTTCAGCAAGGCCTGACCTCTCAGCCTGGTTATCGATGCCTGGATTTTATCTGCCCCAGGGAATGAGATTCTATATAATAAAGACCGTTCTAATGAAAAGGTTCTTTCTTATAAGTAATTCAGAGGATTCAGAGGAAGTGTGGCCTTTAATCAGGTTGTTGTTTTATGTTTCCAAAAGCGTTTGCTGAAGTGAACTGAAGGGTGGAATCAGAGCTGTGGCTATTGTCTTCCAAGTTACAGGCCTGTTCCCAGGGATGGTTCTTACCTGGCGGCCATTTACCTGCTTTCACAGCCAATTACAAAACCATTCTTCATTTCATTCATTCTTCATTGCCCTGACATGTTCTTCTTTGACTTGAGTTTTGAGGTGGCCTCCATTGTTCTCTATGGTACCACATCACAGTGCATGTGCTAAGTTAACAGATATATCGATTAACTGGCGCAAGGAAGAGTGAATATGGCACTGCAGTCAAAACCTTTTGGAGGCTGAGGCAGGCGGATCATGAGGTCAAGAGATCGAGACTATCCTGGCCAATGTGGTGAAACCCTATCTCTACTAAAAATACAAAAATTAGCTGGGTGTGGTGGCACGTGCCTGTAGTCCCAGCTACTCAGGAGGCTGAGGCAAGAGAATCACTTGAACCTTGGAGGCTGAGGTTGCTGTGAGCCAGGATCGCGCCACTGCACTCTAGCCTGGCGACAAAGCGAGACTCCTTCTCAAAAAAACAAAAACAAAAAAAACCATTGTCTCTTCTGGTGACTAGAAGACAAATGAAGGCCAACCTCTAAGAATTTGATGATCAGTCAAATGAGGGTCATAACATAACATTTGTGCAGACAAAAGTAAATATACTATCATGAAATCACTGGCCTTGTCACAGTACATGTCACCTGTGGTCACACTTCAGTTGCATAGTTTCTGATAGTCACCTCCTTTCACTCCAGCCATGCCTCATACTCCCCATTGACCAGTCTTAATAACAGCATCTGATCCCAGCTTTTGGAGTTGGGGCCCCTGCCTTAATAGGGACAGCATCACCACTTCAATATATACTCTTGACTCATGTCCTGTCCATCAGTTTTTTGATGGGGCCCCAGTGTTTGGCCATTGTAATGAGGGGCCCTCCTGCCTCCCAAAATTATGTGTGTATTGTTCTTATACTCTCTTTTCTAGAGACAAGCTATTGATCATGCCTAACCAAAAGGTGGGTTTTGAGAAAGCAAAACAGCAAAGACATTTGGAAAATTGAAAGAAAGTACAACCCGGGATTGCTGCCTGGTTCTATGACATTAGTCAACTCCCTTGACCTTCGTTTCCCTCTTCTCTATCTAAGAACTGGGTAAACACAGCCTAATCTTCAGGGCCCCTCTAGGTTCTAATGTCACGTCATTATCAGGTGAGCAAGCTCATTAGAGAAAACTAATAATGCTTGGAAACAAGGGAAAAGGTTGAACCCCGCTGGGAAAGGCAGTGGCAGAGGGCTGTTGGGAGACCTGGGTCCAGCATAGATGCATAGCAGAGGGGCCAGATGAAGAAATTTATGGTCGAGGGATCCAGGACATATGGAATAAATGCCCGGGCCTAACCAGTGGGGAAAGGACTGACTTAGGACCCGGGGGATGAAATTAGAGGCTACCTGACTTACTAAATGCTGGAAGCAATGATTAATAAATGAAAGCCTCCTTGAACGGTGCCTACCTGAGGTGTTGCAGATTCAGTGGTTAATAAAACATGTTGGCCCTGCCTTTTTGGGGATTTATAGTCCAGTGGGGAGAAGGACATTCGTGAAAGGATTATACAAATAAATGCAAATCTTCAATGCTGATCAATCTACTTACAACAGAGCGGGCCACGGTGCAATGACAGCTCAAAATAACTGGATAAGCCCAATCAGGGAATCCAGGGAAGGAGGGGGAGAGTCAGCGAGGGTGAACGTGCATCCCAGGAGGCAACAGAATGTATCAGGATGAGGCTTTAGGATCAGCAGAAATGTGGCTACAAAGGTGAGTTTAGCTAGACAAAGTCAGATTCTCTGTGTACTTGGTTTTTGCTACCTTAAAAATGATGTTTACCTCCAAGATTATACAGACATTTGTTGGCTGAGTATATGATAGTCTGAATAGTTAGGAAGAAAAGTCAAAGCGAAGGAGGAACAACTGTAGAACCCTGATAATTTAAGAGAGGAAAATTCCCTTGAAAGCTATGAGGTTATGGCAGTCAAAGTGACAAATGGTAAATGCTGGTGGCATACTATTTCAGTGCCTCTTAAGATGCATTCATCTGAATGAGCTGATACCAGGCCTGCTGTACTGCATCGTAAAGATATAGGATTGCAGCTGGGCGTGGTGGCTCACACCTGTAATCCCAGCACTTTGGGAGGCTGAGGTGGGAGGATCACCTGAGGTCAGGAGTTCGAGACCAGCCTGACCAACGTGGTGAAACCCCATCTCTACTGAAAATACAAAAATTACCTGGTGGTCGGTGCCTGTAATTCCAGCTACCTGGGAGGCTGGGGCAGGAGAATCACTTGAACCCAGGAGGCGGTGGTTGCAATGAGTCAAGGTTGCACCATTACACTCCAGCCCGGGGCAACAAGAGCGAAACTCCATCTCAAAACAAACAAAAAAAATTAAGATGTAGGATTGCCTCTCTGCGTAGAGTCTGCCTCTAGGACCCCAATCCTTAGCATCTCTCACATGTCACGGCCCCCAGGATGCTCCAAGAATCCCTTAATCTCATTACCCATCTAGATGTGTGTCCAACTTCCTGCCCATACAGAAGCAGGAAGTCTAAGACAGATCTAGAAGCTGCTGTGTGAACTCCCCGTCATATAGGAATAGGCTGAGTGTCCTTCAGTCATGAAAAGCACCCCAGAATCCATCATCCATCTGGAGATCTTCTGCTTTTATAACAAGTGGAACATTTCGAGGGCATGGCAAGGGGGCTTATTTAGGTCTCTAGGATTACTTTTCTGTCTTGATGGAGAGGTAAGATGGGGAGTATAAAATAAGACATGCATGTGGGAGGGTATATAGCACATTTGCCTTTGAAATTGGGTTGTTTACAGTAAGAAAGGAAGATAAGTGTAAAATTTTGTTGGCACAGGCCGTGGGTTAATTGTCTGGAAGTGCCAGCATCAAAG
This sequence comes from Cacajao melanocephalus, assembly GCA_963573385.1. Lineage (NCBI taxonomy): Eukaryota > Metazoa > Chordata > Mammalia > Primates > Pitheciidae > Cacajao > Cacajao melanocephalus. The sequence continues at coordinate 85,430 of CAUYLG010023734.1, read as the reverse complement.
ACATCTGTAGTTACAGTATTAACTAAGAATAGGACTTTCCGTCAACTGTTCTGGCACACTCAGATTTTTCACGGAAGCTTTCCATATGTTTGTGGATGGGGAGGGTGAGGTTTCCATCAGATTCCAGCTGGGTGCCCAGGCCCTGACTCCTGGTTTCCCATGCAGTCAGTCACTAAAATCTGAGGTTATACCACAAGGCCTCAGCAAATGCTTACTGCCCTGTAAAGGTGTTTCTGGCCTCTCTGTCAGTTTCTGATAATTTGGCCCATTGCAATCCGTAGATGTCGGGGAGGGAATCTCATCTGTCAAGGTGAAGAAAATGAATATTCAGCAGCCTGAAGAATGGGCTTTGGCCAATCAAATTAAATATTTTTTGGCATAAATGATCATTTCTAGCTAACATATTTTCCTGGTGTGAGGTATTTTTGCATACGTATATGTGAAATGCATTTAGCATCTCTGAGTGACAAGAAAGACCAGGAGGATTGAGATGCGTACTTAACTTACTCTTAAAGCTCTGCAGATCCAATGGGCAAGATGAGAAAAACATGTAGGATAAAGAAAACAATTTATCCAGCATGTCTGTAATTACTTCTCCTTAACTCTTTTCTACCCTCCGGATGATGGCCATTTAAAGCTACCACTAAAGCCCTTCCACCTTCCCTTCCTATATCCTCTCTGACGATTGTACCTTGGCTTCTCTGAAAGCTTTGAGGCCACCTGGTGGAAGCATCTCCACTCCCTACCCTCCACCTCTGAGCTCAAGTGAAGTCATGAGCCATCTTCCAGCTTTCTCTCCCCTTCAGAGATGGAGGAGCCAAATTCCGTGGGGTTACTGTCTCCACGTGCTCCCCGGCTCCCTCGCCGTCTTTCCTCAATATCTTCTTCCCTCTCTCTGTTTGAAATGTTGTCAGTTATTCCTCTTGCCTCTTTCTCTGGGTTCTTCCCTTCAGCCTCCAAGCATCTAGCCATGGAGGAGAGAGAGATTGAGAGAGAAGGACGAGGAATGAATGAGAGAGGAGAGAAAACCTCCTTGATGGCAATTTCCCTTCAAGCTCTCATCCTATTTCCTTGCTTCTTTTCCTCTCCAGATGTATCAGGCTGTTCTTGCATCGCTATAAAGAAATACCTGAGACTGGGTAATTTAAAAAGAAAAGAGGTTTAATTAGCTCACAGTTCTGCAGGCTTTACAGGAAGCATGGTGCTAATATATGCTTCTACGGGTGGGCGGAGGGTCACAGGAAGCTTGTAATCATGGCAGAAGGTGAAGGGGGAGCTGGCATATCACATGGCAAAGGCAGGAGCGAGAAAGAGGGGAGGGTAGGTTCCACATACTTTTTTTTTTTCCACCCTGTAAGGGACTGAGTCAGTCTATCCCCTTTATTGAACGCCATTGTAGAAAAGTGTGTGAGGATAAAGGGCTGATACAAGACTCTGCTTGGGGGCTGGGTGAAGAATGGAAGGTTGAGTATGTGGGAAACAGGTCATGGGCAGAGCCCCCTGGCCTGGATGATTCCTCTTAATCTATCGATAGACTTGCAAGATCAGTACTAGGATGATGATCAACAGAATGGTCATGATGATGCCCAAAATCAGGGCCCAGATGTTCAGGCACTTGGCAGTGGAGGCATAGGCCTGGGCCCCGGTCAGGTCGCCAACCATCTTCTTGTCCCTAGACTTCATGGAGTGGGTGAACGCTATGAAGCCCAGGCAGCAGGAGTTCACAAAGAGGGTGTTGAACAGGGACCAGACGACATGGTCAGGCACAGAGGTCTCGCTGCGGATGTGGATCACGGTGGATGTCAGGGGAGCAGGGTTGTGGGGCGCCCCCAGCGCAGCCACCTGGTGCTCCTCCTTCAGCATCTCACAGCTGGGGGGACAGTCGGTGTTGGCGGGAGTAAAGAAGGTTTGGACAGTGTGGGTCATGGTGTCCAGGGAAGACCAGCCGTGGTCAGGTTGCTGGGATGGTTCTCCAGTTCCACGTACTTTTAAACAACCAGATCTCATGAGAACTCACTGTTACAGGAGCACCAAGCCATTAGGGATCCACCCCCATGATCCAAACACCTCCCACCAGACCGCACCTCCAGCACTGGGCATTGCCGTTCAGCATGAGATTTGAGCGGGGACAAATGTCCAGACTATATCACCAAAGTTTTCCAGAGCAGTTTGAGGCCCTAGAAAATGCTTCCTCCAATGATGTTGCACTGTGTTGACATTCTGGTGACAAACCCCCTGTACCCGCATGGCTTCACCCCATCCACATGCTGATAACTTTCTGATTCAGACTTCTCTCCTCTGTTCTGGGTCATTTCGCTTGCTGCCCTCCAGCCCTCTGGCTGAGGTAGATTCATCTGAATGTTCTACGGGCTCCAAACTCAGCTTGTTCAGACCTTGAACCTGTGTTACTTACTATAATCTTGGTTTCCATTAGTATGAAGGTGATTCATTTCCCTCAGAAAGAAACGTGCTGCCCTTGATCTGTTTTCTCTCATGTATAATAGCTCATTGATATTCAGACCTCTTTGATTATACCTTGTAAATGTCTGTCCTGCCAGGTGTAAGGCAGTCTGGGCTCATACTCAGTGTCAAGCAGTTAGAGCTTGCTGAGGGGCAGCGTGTGATAGGAGGGAGGACCAGAGGGTCTCTACGTGGTAATTGGGGCTTCATCCTTTAGGCAGTGGAAACTGCCAGCCACGTGTACAGTTTCAACTGATCAGTTGGGCAGCATCATGAGAAATACATTCCAAAGAGATAGATAAACTAGAGGCACGAAGCCCAGCTGGGAGGCTCTTGCAAACCACCTGAGCAAGCGTTAATCAGAGCCCGTAGTGTGCAGCGTCCTGGTGAAGCGGCCGTAATGGACCCCTATGTAAGATAGAGGCGTTTTTGCATCTTGTAAGTTTATATGCCTTATTCCAGCTGCAGGGGAGGCTGAAAATAAAGCCTCTGCCTTGCCAGGCCTGTGTCCACTGAAACTCTCTTACTTGGGAGGAGAAGAGAATGGATTTAGGGGACAGACCGACTCAGTCTTTTACAGGGTGATGATATTAGGGATATCTGTCTGAAGTAGACTCTAGGACACTAAACTTGGCAGCCAATTCATAGGGAAATGGGAGAGAGGGGATAATGAAAATGGCCCCCATTTCCAGCTCAGGCCACCGGTGCTGTCTTCAGGATAGACAGAAAGTAGGTGAGAAGGGTAGAGCCTGAGAGAAAAGATGAGGCCTTCTGGCAGGGATATGTTGACTCGGAGCTTCCTGTTGCGATGTGCAGCTCTTAAACCTGGTATGTCAGCCTTGAGCTCAGGAGGGAGGTCCTGGCTGGTGATAGGGAGGGGTGGGCGTGCCCACAGGGATGGGAGGCCTTTTCCAGCACTGCCCTGACTCTGCTCCCTGCCTGGCTATCTCAGTCTGTTTCAGCTGCTGTAACAAAGTGCCATGTACTGGATGACTTCTAGACAATAGAAATTTACTTCTTACAGCTCTAGAGGCTGGAAACTCCAAGATCAAGGTGCCAGCAGATTCAGAGTCAGTGTCTGGTGAGAATCTGCTTTTTTTTTTTTTTTTTGAGACAGCCTCCCTCTATCACCCAGGCTACAGTGCAGTGGCATGATCTCGGCCCACTGCAACCTCTTGAACCCTTGAACCCGAGGTTCAAGCGATTCTCCTGCCTCAGCCTCCTGAGTAGCTGGGATTGCATGCATGCAGCACCACACCCAGCTAATTTTTGTGTTTTTAATAGAGATGAGGTTTTCCCATGTTGTTCAGCTGGTCTTAAATTCCTGACCTCTGGTGATCCACCCGCCTCAGCCTCCCAAAGTGCTGGGATTACAGGCATGAGCCACTGTGCCCAGCTTGCTTTTTTTTTGTTGCCGTTGAGTCAGAGTTTTGCTCTGTCGCCCAGGCTGGAGTACAGTGATGTGATCTCAGCTCACGACACCCTACATCTCCCAGGTTCAAACAGTTCTCCAGCCTCAGCCTCCCAATTAGCTGGGATTGTAAGCGGGTACCACCACACCTGGCTAATTTTTGTATTTTCAGTAGAGCAAGGATTTCGCCACGTTAACCAGGCTGGTCTTGAACTTCAGAGTCTGTCCTTAGAAAGCATGTATTAAGGGACTTGGGGAGTGAATCAGGTTCCTGCAGTACCACAAACTGGGTAGCTTAAAACAACAGAAGTGCATTGTCTCACAGCTCTGGAGGTGAAAGACCCTACAGCAAGATGTCTGCCGGGTTGGTTCCTTCTGGAGGCTGTCAGTGGAGGGAGAATCCTTTCCCTGCCCCTCCCAGCTGCTGGGGGCTGCGGCAAGCCTTGCGTTCCTTGGCTCATTGATGCATAACTCCAGTCTCTGCCTCTGTCCTTAGATTGTCTTCTCTGGGTGTCTCTATATCCGCTTCTCCTTCTTTTCTTCTTAGAGGTACTTATTGGATTTAAGGTCCGTCCTGATCCAGGATGATCTCGCCTCAAGATCCTTACCTTAATTATATCTGCCAGGGGCCCTTTTCTAAGCAAGGGCGTATTCACAGGTATGGGAGATTGGGACTTGAACATATATATTTATTTATTTATTTTGGCAGGAAGCAGAGCGATATAGTTCAACCCACTACAGTGCAGAGGAGTCCTTTTATAAATAGATTTTTTTTTTTTGGATGGTGATGGATGGAAAGTGAAGTATTTTCTCAGGATGAAATGTACTGAGAGTCAGTTATTTTAAAACTATAGTGTCTTACATCCGCTCTTTTTCAAGATTGTTGATAATAGCCGTTCCTCTGCCCTTCCTCATCCTAACACAAGCTTGTATTAGAAACGAATTAAGACAAAATAGTAGAAATGTCAAAGCATTTCCAAAGAGGTGGAAGTGAAGGACAGGTTTTGTAAATGTAAATCTCTCTCTCCCAAAGTTCCTGGCAGAAGTTCTCCGAAGCCGGTTTTCTTGACATGGAAGGAACGCAGCAGAGGAGGAGAGTTGGAGAGGATCATGGGTTCATGGGGCAGTGTGACTGTGAGAAATACCTGTTGAGTTTCCCAGGTTTTCTCATGGAACTTATGACTTTATTTTAAAATGTTCACTTTGGTATTGGTAAAATAAGTGAAGCCCAGGAAAGGGGAGAGAGACCGATGGTGCCAGACAGTTTGGGGATTAGAGCTCGGGCTGAGATGGTGAGTGTGGACTGTAGTGAAAGAAGCTGATTTGGGATTTTTTTTTTTTTTATTTGAGACAGAGTCTCGCACTGTTGCCTAGGCTGGAGTGCAATGGCGCGCTCTCGGCTCACTGCAACCTCCACTTGCCGGGTTCAAGCAATTCTCCTGCCTTAGCCTCCTGTGTAGGTGGGATTACAAGTGTGGGCCACACCACTCAGCTAATTTTTTGTATTTTTAGTAGAGACAGGGTTTCACTATGTTAGCCAGGCTGGTCTTGAACTCCTGACCTCGTGATCTGCCTGCCTCAGCCTCCCAAAGTGCTGGGATTACAGTCATGAGCCAGGGTACCCGGTTGGGAAATATTTTAAAGAAAAGAAAATGAATGCTGACCTAGTAAAGAGCGGAGAGCAAAGTGAAAGAGCAGCTATAGTCTACATGGAATGATGAACTTGTCAAGTTTCAGAATTGCTCTGACGCAGAGCAAGTTCAAGATAGCAAAGCAGACACATAGCTGTGCCCCCTCCCCCCATCTTCATGGCCCTTAGCACTGTGCAGAGCATGTAGTAGACATGAAATTAATTCCCTCAAATTGACTACTGCCTCTTTCATCCTGACTATCCGCTTTGAAATCAATGTCGACATTGGGAATGCTTCTGGTCGCCTCAGGAAAGATGTATTTCCCCAGGATGTAGTTACGATAAGCTCAGAGACAGGAAAATCAGCCCCTAAACCAAGAAGAGAGGCCAGGGTGTTTATACCCGCTCTCCTTTGGGAGGTGTGTTCAGGGAAGGCCTTGTTGATTCAGCTCTTGCTCTGCAGCTAGCTTGGTTTCTCCTCATTGCTTTCTCTGAACAGTGCTGGCCCACTTGGAGCTCTTCATCCTCTTCTTTTCCAAGAATGCTTAGTCCACAGACTGCCTGAGTTGAAATAGAAAAAGAAGGGTTTAGCTCATCTTTGTTCTGGCCACTTGGTGACCCTTGAGTACCCTGACCAAGGGATGGTCAGTGCTTGGCCAGCACAATTAACAGCTCCATGCAGGCCTTGTAAGTGGGTCTCCTGTTACTGGGAAGAGAATCCCTGGATGTCAAGACCTTGGGAGTAGAAGTGGGTGTGGATTACAGGTAGGAGTTCCTCATGGACCCCGCAGACTCTTTGCCCTGTTGGAATGAGAGTTGCCAGAAGAGACCAAGAAAGGAGCCCTTGTAAGGGTAGGGCTAACAGCAAGCCTGGCGTCCCCAGTCTAATGGCAGTTCTGGGTTCAGATGTTCCCCTCCACAGATGTAGGCGCAGCTGAGAAGTCTGGGGATCACAAGTTACAGCAGAAGTGAGCTAAGTGAGAACAGAGACCAGAAGGTATGAATTTCTTCTTCAGCTTGAGATGCTGCCATGAAAATGTTGAGTGGGTGAAGGTGGAGGTTGTTGGTAGCATTCCCTCACCCCAGCAGCTGTAACAAGGGGAGGGATGGGTTAGCACAGTCAGATGAACAGCGCTTGTGCTGGGGAAGCAGAAGCCAGGAAGGAATTTATCCTATACCTCTCATGTCCCAGGATGTCTGGGAGGTCCCCTAAAGCCAGCTTCCCAAATGCTTTTTATTTTATTTTAATTTTTTTTGAGACAGGGTCTTGCTCTGTCACCCAAGCTGGAGTGCAGTGGCCCAATCTCACCTCATTGCAACCTCTGCCTTCCAGGTTCAAGTGATTCTCCTGTCTCAGCATTCCAAGCAGCTGGGATTACAAGCGTGTGCCATCACGCCCAGCTCATTTTTGGATTTTTAGTAGAGATGGGGTTTCACCGTGTTGGCCAGGCTGGTCTCGAACTCTTGTCCTCAAGTGATCTGCCCACCTCAGCCTCCCAAAGTGCTGGGATCACAGGCGTGAGCCACCACGCCTGGCCCCGAATGTTCCTGAAAGGCCACCCTGCCAATTGGAGAAAACATGGATGGACACTAAGTGAAAATCCGTTTCTTGTGCTGGAGCCTCATCCAACGTTTTCCTTGCCCCAGAAAGTGGGTGTTCATTCGGTTCAGCAGGATCAGGCAGGATGGTAAAAACTCCCATGTTGTGAACACAGCTGGTTCCACAGGAAAGTCAGGTAAAAGAGAAACCAGAAGACTCCATGGCCTTTAGCAAATGGGCTGGATCCATAAAAGAACTCCTTACAGTCCAGAATACTGTTTATTCTGAGTCTCTGCCCAATTTGAAGAAATTTGGTTATCTACTTCCCCAAGCTTTATTAGATTAGGGAAGAAGAACCAAATGTAATGTGGAAGGGAAAGGTCTTGCTCGGCATGGGCCTCCTGACGACTGGGAGAGAGCAAAGCAGACGCTGTGATGACAGTGAATCAGACGTAAAATCAATGACCATGTGTCATCCACAGAGACGCCACTACCGTGGACAGAGCAGTTGGCGGTGACTCTAATGAGAGCCCTGACATCCCCTCCTAGCTCAAGATGTCCCAGGCCATCACCGTTTTGTGTGTTGTCACACAGCAATTAATGTTTCTGAAATGCGTATGAGTCATCCATACAGAAATTAAATTAAGGAGGCAGGAAGATGAGTATTGCCTTTAAAAACAACTTCTTTCAAAATGAAGGCAAATACCAGTGCTTAAGGTGAAGGCTCCACTGTAGGAAAAAGCCACGTGAATTAGACCAGCTGGCTTTCCTGGGATGCACTGATTGTGCCGGTCAAACAGGAGAGGGCAGAGGTGGCCCTGCGTCGATGGTCCAGGGGCTGAGAACGGGGCCTCCTGCTCAGAGCATGAATCCTGCCTCTGCAGAACTGAGCCTCTGTGTTCTTCTCTGTGAAATGATGGTTCTAATACTATTTCCCATATCGAATAAATGAGACAATGGGCCGGGTGCAGTGGCTCACGCTTGTAATCCCAGCACTTTGGGAGGCCGAGGCGGGTGGATCATCTGAGGTGAGGAGTTGGAGACCAGCCTAGCCAACATGGTGAAACCCCGTCTCCACTACAAATACAAAAATTAGCCAGGTGTGGTAGCAGGCGCCTGTAATCCCAGCTACTCAGGAGGCTGAGGCAGAATAATCGCTTGAACCTGAGAAGTGGAGGTTGCAGTGAGCCGAGATTGCGCCACTGCACTACAGCCTGGGCAACAGAGGAAGACTCCGTCTCACATACACACTTGCATACATACGTACATACATATGTACATATATGCAACATATGTAAAGCATAGTGCCTGTCTCAGAATCTTCCATTACTATTTTTATTTATTTCCTGTAGCTTCCATAATGAAGTACCACAAACTGAGTGACTGAACTACAACAGAAATTTATTCTCTCCCAGTTCTGGAATCTAGACTTCATCTTGACTTCAGTCACGGTGTCCACAGGGCCATGCTTCTCCTGAAGGCTCTATGGAGGACTTTTCTTTGCCTCTTCTAGTTTCTTAGAGTTGCCAATAATTCTTGGTGTCACTTGGCTTGTAGATGCGTCATTGCCATGCCGCATCTTCACATGTGCTCCTCCCCTCTGTATCTGTATGTCTGTGTGTTTCTGTGTTCTCTTGTTACAGGGACACTCATCGTTAGATTGAGAACCCGCCCTCATCTAGTATGACCTCATCTTGACTACATCTGTAAAGACCTTATTTCCAAATAAGTTCACATTCTGAGGTTCTAGTAGACATGGATTTTAGGGGGACACTATTCAACCCTGTATACTATTCCCTGGCATGATTTATAATTTTCTGAGAAGGGTTCCTATTACATAGGTAACTCCCTTCCTGCCCCAGTCCCCTTTGACCTGGCAAGCTAAATGAGACCTGAAGCTATGATCATAACACCCCCTTTTTGGTTTAGAGCGTTGTCCCCTGTGAAAATGCACATGGTTCAATAGGGATTAGTTATTGTTGTTTTAAGTCCTATTAAACACTGAAGCCGAGTGTGAATATGTTTCTTCAGGCTTCATCCCAGATCCCAATGATAACAGTGCAGTTTACAAAGCAGGCCCACCCTTGACCTCAGCCAATCCTTAAGGTCCCCTAGGGATGTAGGCAGATCGGATGGCCCCCTCTTATGAGATGAAAGAAGTGAAGTTGAGAGAGGTCATGTAGCCACAAACTGCAAAAGTCAACTTCAAAACTGAGGCCCCCAATGACTTCTCCCGTTAAGGCAGGTGGGGACTTGGTGAGGGGCATGGTCATCAATTTAACGTGGACCAGCTGCTACTTTGGCAGGTGACTTCAGCTCTCCAAGCCACTATTTTTCTACCTGTAAAGTGGAGTGGATAAGATTCTTGGGATGCTGTTGTGAGGATGAAATCAGACCAGACCACGGGTATATAATGCCACTGGAAATGTCCCAGTAAGCGCTAGTCTCTCTCTTCCTTTGTCTAGCAGCTGGATTACCAAGAGCCTGTCTTCCGGTTTTGCTCAGTGCTTGCCCCGCATGATCCTGAATGGTTTACATTTGGGAAGCGTTGAGTGCCATGATGGGAGAGGAAAAGAATGGAGGCAACGACCTGTGAGTCCCTGCAGAATCTAAGCATCTGTCTTGGGAGGGCACAGAGAGCGGACTTCTGGGGTAGCACCTCCACTCTGCCGTCTGGCATGTGCAAGCAGAGTCCCAGGCCGGCTGTTTGTAATTGCATCTCCCCCAAGCAGGGGGCCTGCCCATATGCATTCCTCAATTCTTCCTGGACCAGCCTGATCCAGGGAGAGGGAACATGTGGCAGGCTCCATGGGATCTGCCTGGAAAAGAGATTTTCATAAATAACTCAGAGCTGCAGAGAGACCTGAAGAAGAGCCGGTAGGGGAGTTCTGTGTAAATATCCACAGTGGTTCAGAAATATGTGCAGATACGAAGCAGACCGGGGCCAGGTTCTCAACTGCGGCAGAAGAGTGAGAGCTAAAGTCTTATCCCTAATTCCAGCCTAGCTCTGCGGTAGGTTCTTTGATCACTGGACCCCAGAGAAGAGAATCTGCTTGGTCCTTCCAGGTAGACCAGGAAACGTGCTTTATGACAGAGGCTGGCCTTGAGTTTAGCCCTGGGTGATTCTTATGTGTCGAAGCCTGAGAGTCAGCAATGGAAATTAGCTGGTACCTTGTAGCCTGGCTTTCTGCAGCTGCCCCTGAGTAACCCGATTCCTCCAGTGCCCCCAGGATTGTCTCGTAGGAAATGCAATCCTTTAGGAGAGCGTGTAGGTCTTCTCACTGAGTTGTGCCATTTGTTAGCTCGGAGCTCTCTACTTTCTACCTTGCAGCTCAGTTATCTTGTCTAGTTGTGCTCTGCACCTAACTCCCCAGTGCCTCCAGGAGGCATCGCTAGAATCAACCTGCCCTACTTGTTATAAATAATGCAGCATCCCTGTCCCTATTGTGTTTCTCTGAATCCAGGTGTGTGTTTTAAGGAGGAGCACAGATGATGCAGATGTAGCTGCCAGCCTGAAGGTTGGACCCCAGGATGGTGGCCAGCGGGGCACCTCAGCAGCCTGGAAACTGGGCTGCAAGGGAGTGGGGGTCCTCAGTGGTCCTCTAGGCTTGGGACCGCAGATGCTGTTATAGAGAAGAAGGTGCTATGTTAGCTGAGCGTCACAGTGGGAGGTCTTGGGGCTAGAAATGGTAAGCAAAACAAAGAAAATGGCCAGGTATTGGGGGAATGGGTGCTCACAACATTAGCCAGCCCTCCAAATCAGAGAGTTCCTGCTGGTAAAGCGAGTATCAGGAGTTTTGTTCTTTTTCTCCCCTCTGTGTAGCCAGACACCATTACTCCCTTTACAAGTGCCTGAAAGTTAGATGGGCATGAATCAGAAGATGATGCCAGGGAGAAGAGAATAAGGAGCCGATATTCTCTGAGCTCCAAGTCATCCTAGACTGAAGGGAATGTATCCCTGACCTTGACTTAGAAGAGTAAAGCAGTCTAGCCTAAATGGCAAATGTATACAGCTGGATCCCAACAGATGAGAGGTGCTCAAACTAGAAGCCACTGTTTGCTTTTCGAAGAGGTGTTTTAATTTTTCCAGTAGCAAGTGGGGCACATAAAACGGCCCATTTGTCAGCAGCAGATTTGGTCACGGCCTGGCTGATTGAATTCTTAAGGCCAACTGACAGGCCCAATTAATGCAAGATCAGAGTCCCCATCCAGACACAACTTCAGATGCGTCTGTTTGCCTTTATTTGGTGTAAAGCGGTCTTAGCAGGGTCCTGTTGGGCTCAGGTTATTCCAGGGAGGTGAAGCCTTTGCCAGTTTAATTAGCTGCTGCTCTGGAGCTAATGTTTTGTAAAATGAAGCACTGGTTTGTAACTGAAGACCTGTTATTTGGTTGCTTGGAAACTAGTGCTTTTATTCCCGAAAGTTGTCACCAAGCCCTTCTGGGAGGCAAGGTGAGCTGCCACAAACCCTCCCAAGCTATGAATTTCTCAGGAGCTAGACGTAAATCATGCACCCAGAAGATGGAGGGTTTGGTAGTCACTGTCCCATTAGAGACACCTTGAGTCCCTGCACGGGGCATGAACCTATCTGCTCTCTGCCTTCCTCCCTGCTTCTGGCTCCGCTGTCTGTTACACCAACGCATCATTACTCATGTACATTTCCATGGACCACATCACGAACGTGTTAGCACAGCTACTTACCTAGAGAAATCAGGAATGATTCAGCGCCATTTTGCAAACAGAGAGACACAGAGGCCCAGAGCAGTTAGTTGGAAGCCCAGGCAGGTTTAGCATCAACGCTGCTCCCATTAGCACATCTGGCTTTGTTAATGCCATGTCCTGCTCTTGGTGTAAGAGGAAACATAGACGTCACCCAGTCCAGGCTCATCTGTGGGACAGCTACTCCCACCAGTTTAGGAACACTCTGCAGTGGGGTTGGTATTTTGCTCTTTAGCCCCTGTTCCTCCTTGTCCATGGCTAAGCCTGAACATTTTTTCCTAGTTCTATAGGTCAGCGAAGGTCAAGTTATTTATGTTGTATTTTAATGGCCATGGAGGCGGTCAAGAGCTATAGTCAGCCTGATGCCAGGTCACCACCTGTGCTTTTGGAAGCACTGCAGTGATACTGATATCTTGTCTATATCCTGTATATAGTGTGTGTGTGTGTGTGTGTGTGTATTAGTCTGTTTGCATGCTGCTAATAAAGACATACCTGAGACTGGGTAATTTATAAAGAAAAAGAAATTTAATGGACTCAAGAGTTGTATGTGGCTGGGGAGGCCCCACTGTCATGTTGGAAAGTGAAAGACACATCTTATATGTGGCTGTAAGGAGAAGAATGAGAACCAAGAAAAAGGGATTCCCCTTATAAATCCATCAGATCTCGTGAGACTTATTCACTACCACGAGAACACGATGGGGGAAACCACCCCCATGACTCAATTATCTTTCACCAGGTCCCTCCCACAACACATGGAAATTATGAGAGCTACAATTCAAGATGAGATTTGGGTGGGGACACAGCCAAACCATATCACTTCTGTTTATCAAAGATGCATTTCAGAGTGGCGAACCAGTCTATGGCTAACACATGCCTCTCCGGAAAGGAATTCAATTGTGTCAAAGCATAGCATGTCTAACCAACTCTTCCAGATCAAAGAATATTTGTGCATTTCTTTTTCTTTTTTTTTTTCTTTCTTTCTTTTTTATTTTTTTGAGACGGAGTTTTGCTCTTGTCGCCCAGGCTAGAGTGCAATGGTGCAATTTCAGCTCACTGCAACCTCCATCTCCTGGGTTCAAGTGATTCTCCTACCTCAGCTTCCTAATTAGCTGGGATTACAGGTACCCGCCACCATGCCCAGCTAATTTTTGTATTTTTTTTTTAGTGGAGATGGGGTTTCACCATGTTGGCCAGGCTGGTCTCGAACTCCTGATCGCAGATGATCCACCTGCTTTGGCCTCCCAAAGTGCTGAGATTACAAGCATGAGCCACCACGCCCAGCCTTTGCATTTCTCTCTTTCATCTCTCCCTTCTCTAATCTTTGGCTCCTTCCTTCTATTCATTTCATTCATTCATTTCTTTATTTGTTCAGCACTTATCACATACCTACTGTGTGTGAGCCAGACCCCGAGCTGGGTAGCAGGTGTATAACCATGCAGCAGGAACCCGCCCCCAGGAAATCTGCACCTCCTCCACATTTACCTACTCTTTCTGTCTCTCCCCTTGGCTGAATTCTTCCTGCCAAGTGGGAGGCAGACAGCATTTTCTTGAGCAGGGTCAGTTATTCTGTACATGAGCCTGAGCACCCACTATGTGGTTTCCAGAATAATGGATAGACTGAAGAACTCTGTAGTGGGTTGGTGTTTTGCTCTTTAGCTGCTATTCCTCCTTGTCCATGGCTAAGCCTGAACATTTTTTTTCCAGGTCTACAGGCCAATGAAGGTCAAGTTATTTATATTATAGGCCCGTGGGCCCCAACACCAAGTAGTTTAGACTCGGTAGAGGAAGTGGAGTAATGCATATAAAACATCGAGATAAATGAAGGGTGCAAATGGGCGCCACTGTGCTCAACCCAGAGGCCTTGGGAACAGGTTGGATGTGCCAGCACTGGCACAGAGTGCTCAGATATGAAGAGGAAGGCAAAAGTATAGTATGAAGATGGGAACCTCAAAGACTGCCCTTCCTGGGGTGGAGGGCATTTCTCAGCCCTCCTGAAGATCAGTCCTGTAGCAGAGGATTGTCGGGCCAGCCGCTCCTGTGGTCCAGGGCTAGAAAGGACTCTGGGGAGGAAAGAGAACCCCAGGGATATCACCAGGTCAGAAGAATGAAGAGTGTCTGGATTTCTTATGTCAATGATGGAAGGGAGGCAGCAGAAGTGACAGGTTGAGATGGAAGAGAGCCCCACCCACCCACAGGAAAAGGAGGGTGGGGTGGTGGAAAGAGGCTTCCCTCTTGGGGAGAAGAGAGAAAGCATGCTGTGTGCATTGCCCCTCCTTTCCCACCCCAAGTCTTCAACACCATCTCCATTTCTTTTGCCAATAACTGGTTTATTGCATTCTTTTTGAAATTAGCATGATGTAAGACATCACATTTTCCTTGATCGTTTGACATCTAAAAGATAAAAATCATTTCTCTGTAAATCACACATCGATTTTCTTATAAATTCTCATTGCAGTTGGCCTCAGTGTGGCTGATGAGCACATTACCACACAGTTTTGTTTTATTAGGAATCAGAGCCTGTGCGCTTTATTACCCATTGTCCTGTTTTCTCCCTGCTGTGTATCCAGAGATGGCCGCAGGAAACTTTAAAGATAATCCATCCAATCATGGGGCTTCTCAGCTGCAGGCTCTCCTCCCACAAGGTGAGCCTGGAGGGGCAGGTGTGCTGTAACCCCCCATTTCCTCCTCTGGGTTAGCTTCTATAGAACATGACGTACCAAGTGACTCTCAGTGCATACTTCTGCTCATGGTTCCTCATCATTCCCTAAAATATAGGGCTGTTTAAGGACTTTTTTTTTTTTTTGAGACGAGGTCTCACTTTGTCACCCAGCCCAGGCTGGAGTGCAGTGGTGCCATCTCAGCTCACTGCACCCTCAGCCTCCCAAGTAGCTGGGATTACAGGTGTCCACTACCACTCCTGGCTAACTTTGTATTTTTAGTAGAGACGGGGTTTTGCTATGTTGGTCAGGCTGATCTTGAACTCCTGACCTTAAGTGATCTGCCTGACTCAGCCTCCCAAAGTGCTGGAATTACAGGCGTGAGCCATTGTAGCTGGCCAGGGTTTTTTTGTTTTTTTTTTTTAATGAGCAACACATACATATAGAACAGTATCTGACATGTCATAAATGCTAAATGATGTTGCCTATTATTTTTTAACATCATTAAGATTCATTATAACCAAACTGTATACTAGAATAACCTCTTACTCATGTACAAAATCTGGATGAGAATGCCTGCCTGCCTCAGAAGTGCAGGGTGTGCACGTGCTCACCATCAGCAGGAGCTTATTACACGTGTATTGAATGACTAATATGGGCTCTCGGCTGTCAGCCCTGACAAATTTGAAGGTATATATTGCTGTGCTTCCAAATGCATAGTGCTGGTTCTAAATGTGCTTGCTGCCTTGCAGTGCATTTATTGGGCATGCTGCTCTTTTGGACAATGTGGTGATATTATCAGCCCAAGTCCTCTGAGAAGTAGATTCAAAGAAGGAATTAGGCTGGCATGAGATGATATTGATTGGGAAAAAGACCTGAGAAAGACCAAGGGGAGGGAGCAGGAGCTGGCAGACTGCCATGCAGGCCTGACACCCATGAAAGGAGAGAAGGAAGGAGGCCTGGGAAGAAGAGCCACCAATCACAGCACAGTTCTAAGAACATTACATCAGGCTGAAGGGAGCCCCATGAGCCAAAAGTGTCATCTAAAAGGAGTGCCACATCCCATTAGAATGGGCCTACAACGATTACCACTATCTGATTCCAGAACTTTTTTGCCTTCCCAAACTGAAACTCTATCTCCATGAGACACTAACTTCATTTCCACCTCCCCAGCCTCCTGGCAACTACCATTCTACTTTCTGTCTCTCTGAATTGACTACACTAGGAGCGTCACATAAATGGATCATGCAGTATTTGTCCTTTTGTGTCTGGCTCATTTCACTTAGCCTAATGTACTCAAGGTTGTGAACCCAGAAAATCTGAGACAGGTCTCAATTCATTTAGAAAGTTTATTTTGCCAACGTTGAGGATGAGCCCATGACACAGCCTCAGAAGTCCTGATGATATGTGCCGAAGGTGGTCAGGGCACAGTTTGGTTTTATACATTTTAGGGAGACATGAGACACCAATCGATACATGTCAGAAGTGCATTGGTTTCGTCTGGAAAGGCGGGACAACTTGAAGCAACGGCAGGGGGAGCTTCCAGGTCACAGACAGGTGAGATACAAACAGTTGCATTCTTTTGAGTTTCTGATTAGTCTTTCCAAAGGAGGCAATCAGATATGCGTCTGTCTCAGTGAGCAGTGGGGTAACTTTGAATAGAATGGGCTTAAGCAGTTTCCAGCTTGAATTTTCCTTCGTGATTTTGGGGGCTCAAGATAGTTTCCTTTCACAAGGTTCATCCATGTTGTAGCATGTTACAGAATTTCCTTTCTTTTTTAAGATTGACTATATTCCATTGTAGGTAATGCATGGGTTTTTTGTGAACTTCCACTTGGTAGATAAGTGACAACACGACCATGGAAGGGCAAAGGGCTGTTGACTGTTGTTGATTCTGGGATCACCCCGGCTAGGATTATGGCACTTTCTTGAGTCAGAGCCACTGGCTAAGAGAGTGAACTCCAGGCCATTGTGGGAGGGTGGTGAGCAAAGAAGGGTGGCCTGGGGAAGTCGATTGTTAAATGTGATCTAAAAGCCAAGAAGGAGCCTTTCTCATTCACACCTGATTATCTCTTGAAGACTTGGCTAGATTCAGCCACACCAAGGACTGTGCCGTAGGCCGGCCTTAATGAAATATTGTGTGGGCCAGAGGATGGAGTTGTCAAGTCCAGTGGTAGGAGAGGTGGAGAAAGCAGGCCTCGGTTCCTGCCTCAGGTGAACAGAAGTCCCTCATGGGATGGTTGCTTGGGTCAGCTTCTGAGAGGCTACCCTTGGCCTCTGGGGCTCTTCCAGGCTGCCTGGTGGTCTGTGCCATTAAAACTGCCTCTGCAAGAATTAGAACAGTGAGAGATTATGGCAGTGAAAGATACCTGAGCTAATCCACCCCATTGTCTTGTCTTTCCCTTAACTATTCCTGGGCTTTTGGACTGCGCTAACTTCAGAAGACATTTAGGTTACAGTTTAGATGATAATAGCCCTTCTCCAAAACTCAGCTGCCTCTATAAGGCTATTGAAAGGCTATCAGACTAGGGGAAAAAATCTGAATTCTGCTGAAGCGTATACACAGATTGCCAGCCATTCCTGCAGATAACACCAATATTATACATTGGCCCTTTGGGATATCTTCAGATTTTTACATGTTGAAACCCATGGCTCCACGTGGAACTGATGACTCCTGTGGCCTCCACCAGGGAGCAACTCAGCTTAAGAGGTGGGCCTTGACCCGCTATAATTTCTTCTCTGCCCCAACCAATCAGCAGCAAGCCTAGCTACCCCCACCCCTTCACCCAAGCTGCCTTTGTACAAACCCCTAATCTAGGAGCTTTGGATGAGATTGATTTGAATACTAATTCTGTCTCCCACGTGGTGTGGCCGGCCTCGTGTCTGTTAAACTCTTCATTACTGCAATGCTTTGGTCTTTCTTCATACAGCAGGTCTTTCTTTGTAACCCCTGAGCAGTTACAGCGTGGTCACTGGGATCCTTGAGGGCAATGTCGTTTCATCTGCCCATTTATCCTGTTATGTGCTAAGCATTCGCCTTGGTGCTGGAGATTCATAAGGTGATGAAGGGAACATACACAAGCATTCCTTACCTACAGCTCACAATCTAGTGGGCATGACAAATGCTCCGAGTCACCTCCTGCGTGAAGCTCTGCTGACTGACTCATGGAAAATAGCTGTCCGTGGAGCCGTCTTTCAGCTCTGCAGTATTTTTCTTCATGGCGGTTAGCACCACCTGACATTAAATTCTGTCTCCATTGATTTTGTTTGCTCTGTCACCCCTATAAGAAAACAGGTTCCCAAAGGGTAGGCATTGCTTTACTTATTGCAGTTTGCCCCAGCCTTCACCCTGTGCAGCCTTCACCCTTTCCTTTGAAAGGAAGGTGCCCAGCACTGTCCAGCCCAGCTCCTTGGACTTTCTGGGACCAGTTCTCTGAATGCTGTCTCTCTGGCACCTTGACTGAGCTCTGGCCCTCTGTAGGTGCTGAGTAAATACTGAGAAAATCAGCAAAACAAGATATTATAATAAATGTGCAGGTCCAGCAGTAAGGAAGGACTAGTGTAAGAGTTAAAGAGGAAAGAAGCACAAAAAGTGGCTCAACAGCCAAAAGTTTATTTTGGAGAATAAACCTGAGAGGGGCTTCTGGCTGATTTTGGTCAGGAGCTTTCTCTCTTACAGACAAATAATATTTATTGGTGAGAGAGCTTATTTCAGGCTTGGAATGTCTCTGTCTGGGGGAAAAGTTTATGGTGGGGTTGGAATGTCTCTGGTCAGGCAGGAGGTTATCTCTTCAGCCAGAGGGGAGGTTGTCTCGGGGCTGGCATGTCTCTGGTCATGGAGGGGTTTGGAATGTTTCTGCTCAGACATGTTATTTGTGGTTTATGATCATGCCAACCTTGGCCATTAGGCTGATGCCCTTTGGATTGTAGCAGCTTTTGGTTAAGGTGAACTTTAAAATGACAGTGCTGATCCAAGATGACAATGCTCCTGCTCTGTCACTAGTAAAAGAGGGTAGGAGAGCAAATAAGAAGCAGAGGATCTGCCCCAGTTTGGAGGCCAGGAAAGGTTTCTCTGAGTAGGTTACATTGGAAACTGTGATCTGAGAGACAAGTACATGTTAGCTACGCAGGCAGCAAAGAGCGAGGAGGAGCCACTAGCAGAAGAAGCCACGGTAAGAAGGGCCCCACGCCTGGAGGGAGATGGACTGTTTGGAAAGTCTGGGTGGCGACAAGCCAGGAGAAAGATGGGCAGGGCCAGACGATACAAGGCCTTGAGGTGGTATGAACACTTTAACTTCCTCCTGAGTATAGGAAAACTGCTGGAAGGTTTTAAGCAGAGAAGAAAGGTGCTGAGGTCTATGTTTTCAAAAGGTCCTGTTGATCCAGCAATTCCACTTCTAAGTATATACCCCTTTGGGCAATGGTTTCTTCCAGACTAATTGTCTTTCCACGCATAAGGCAACTTAACAGGTGATGATGGTGACAGCCAGCATCATTCAGTGCTGTGTGATTAGGGAAACCTCTCCCTTGCACCATCTTAACTCCGTCCTCACCTCCACCTTGTGGGGTAGGTGTCATTCTCACCCTCCCTAGTCTAGAGCTGAGGCCCTGTGACAATAAGGGATTGACAGAGGGACATTCAGCTGATGAATGATCCTTGGCATCATTCTCACTCTGAAATTCACATCCCATGTTCCACCATAAGCTCTTGTGGCCCCTTTTACCAAGAGGAGCTCCCAGCAGCTCAGTGATTCCTGCCGCAGCTCTATCTGCCAACTGTAGGTCATCACTCAGCTGGCCCCTGGAGGAGCCTGGCCATGCTGAGAGCTGTCTGGGCTCTTGAGGTTGGTGAAAAATTTTCCATTATCTTGCGACCAACATTGAGCCAAATTATGAATCCAACAGTCCTTTCTGAATGCGGGGGAAAAAATCTCTCTTTGGGGGCACCTTAGAACACAAAGATAAACTGACAAAACATGTTGTTACCAGATAGAAAAATAGCCACCTCGCCATTGACCTGATTTCAAAAGTTGGTGGCTGCAGGGGATTATTGCTGGTGAATTCCTTTGATAGGGAAGTGCCATGCATTCTCCAGCCCAGCTCCCTGGTCCTTCCTGGACCAGTTCTCTGCATACTGGCGGCGGGTACCCCCCAGGCAGATTTGTAGCCACAGATGAACCAGTGGGTTCATTTTGCCTGCTGCCCAGATAAAGGCAATTTATCAAGATGAGGGAATTACAGTAGAGAAAGAGTTTAATTCACTCAGAGCCAGTGGAGTGGGGGACTGAAGTTTTATTATTCCTTAAATCAACCTTTCCAAACATTCTGAGGCTAGGGTTTTTCAAGGATAGTTTGACAGGGGGGGAATGGGTGCTGCTGATTGGTTGTAAATGCAGTCATTGGGGTGTGGAAAACGGTCCTTGCATGCTGAGTCTGCTGCTGGGTGGGGGCTTCAGAACCGATTAAGAGTCAAAGGTCCAGGGAAGAAATGTCAAAAAAAGAAAAGACACCTCAAAAGGCCAATCTTAGGTTATCTATAGGAGAAATTGGGGAAGTCACGTATCTTTTGAGCTCTGAAAAAATGACCGGTAGCCATTTTTGTCTACATACACTTAGCAGAATTCAGGCTTCTGTCATCCTCATAATCTGATTATCTTTCATTAGCTTTACAAAGGCAGTTTAGTTTGGGGGAAGAGCTGTTGCCTTTTAAACTATAACTCCCAGAGTTACCTTGGCCCAAGCCCAAGAGTGACTAAAGACAGTTTGGAAGTTATAGGAAAGATCAGGGTTGGTTAGATTACTGCCGTAATTTTCTCACTGTTACAATTTTTGCAAAGGTGGTGTCAGATTGGTCTGACTCCACCATCACTGGACAGATGACTCTTCGTGGTTGGTTTTTGGAGACGTGGTGCCTAAACACCCTACCCGCATTGATACTCATTTTCCTCTCCAATTGCTGGGCTGCAAATTGCAGTGTCATGTAGCTTCCGTAAGGTATAGAATCAGATCCAACCTCCTGAGCTCGGAGCACAAGACTTCGATAACATAGCCTGCGGTGCATCTGAGTTTCAGTCTGCCCCAGCCCTCACCCTGTGCAGCCATCACCATAGGTGGGCTGTCTCATTGACCATGCCATATGGGTTTTTCTTGTTGCATGAGTCAGAAAGAGGGTCACTGAAGGGGTACACAAGGCCTGGAACTGTAGGAGGAAAACTCTCATTCCCCTAAGGACCCAGTGCCCCTAACGAATCCTACAATTACCCACCATGGGAAGCCGCTTCAGTTATTATTCTGGATGAACCAAGGGAAATTAGGGGTGGGGAAACATCAAGCTGTATAAATACCCCTGTGCCCTTGCCAAGCCCAGAAGAGCTTTGCCTTGTCCCCACCACAGCTGAACCACTAGGAAGGCCCAGGATTTGAAATCCAAGGAACAGAGCTGCACACAGCTCCCTGAGCCCCCGGGCTGTCTCCCACCTCCCCAAAGGTCAGCCATTAAGACAGTGCCTCCCTCAGCCACAGAGAACTTCCTGAACCAGATACTGAGTGAGGCCCGGGGAGAGACAAGGCTGGGGAGAGTTGCATGAGAGAGGCCTGTGGTTAGTGATCCTGGGCCTTCCCACTGGACCCTAACTTCAGAGTGCATGGCAAAATAGCACCAGCCCACAGGCAATCAGGCACTAGATCTAAAAGCAACTGGATAAACCAAGCTTCATTCGGGTACTCAGGAAAAGACAAGTCAAGCAGAGACAGTGGAAGCCACAGGTACAGAGATCCTGGGAGGCAGGTGCTGAAGATGGAACCGGATATGAGCAAGAGAGCTGGGTTTGTCTGGATGGAGTGGGCGCTGATCATTAGCTTACTGTGCTGGAAAATTCCTTTAAGCCCCAGGTCAAAACTCAATTTTTCCATGAAGCCCTTTCTGAGTCCTTCAAATGAAGCTGGTCACTGTGTCTTAAAGGGCTCTGTTTCCTTTGTCAGAACACTTGTGTTTCAATATGTCCCCAGTTCTAATCGACCACCTGGTATAGAGGAGGTGCTCAATAAGTACTTGTGAATGGAATAAATGGGTAACCTACATGGATGGGTGAATTTTATTTTATTCAGACATAGTCAAGAGATGGCGGAGGATGAGATTGTAAACAGCTCTTAATTATTTTGAATTCTTTCAGGCAGTATTTCCCAAAATGCAAAATACAGGTTCTGTAAGATGTTAACAGGTGTTATCTAATAAAAGGGTTCCGTTGTCAAATACATTAGGAAAACAAAATTATACAGGTTTCTTTGCTGCAGGGAATTCTTCAAGCCTGTAAAATGTAATGTCGATTCTGTGTCTTGAAGAGTATTTAAGATTTCTAAAACTCAATAGGTTGGACCATAGGAAATTACATTTTCGCAGTTAAAAAAAAAGTAGTTAAATAGCAGCTATTTTGTATGGTTTAACCAATATTTAACTGTGGAACTCTGAAGTGTTACTGGTGTTCCATGGAGCTCAATGTTGATCTTTAGAATGTTGGTTTTATTTTGGAGGCGATGAGGGAGAAGGGGCAGAAGGTGGAGGGGGGATGAGGATCTAAATCCCATTGAGAGCTTCTCCTGTGCCGGGAGAATCTGATGTGCTTTAAGGTTGTGGGCAGGTGATCTTTAGAAAATCATCTCCTTGAAGATTCAGGTATAGTTCTGTCTGCCTCCACTCCTTAGCAGCCATTTGAAAACCACAGTTTAGAGAGAGAACTCCAAAAAGGATTAACGCTCCCGTGCAGGACATCAAGGCCTATTTCCTCATCCCAGACGGTCCAGTTGGGTCTCAGAACAAGAGTCACAGCAAGTAGTCATGAACACGAATGAGCACAGGCCAGACAAGGGTGAGAGTGGAACTGCCTGGCCATTCTGCTTGTCTGCCTGGAGCTGAGAAACAGTTCTGTTGGAGTGGGAATATAATGGGAAGGTCTGCTGTGGGTCCGAGGGGACAAGGTTAAGGAAGCACACAGTCATCCCAGGGGGGAGCCCTGATGTTACCGGAAATGGGGTCTTGATCCAGACCCCAAGAGAGGGTTCTTGGATCTTGTGCAAGAAAGAATTCAGGGCAAGTCCACAGAGTAAAGTGAAAGCAAATGTAACAAGAAAGTAAAGGAATAAAAGAAGGGCTACTCCACAGGCAGAGCAGCCCCGAAGGCTGCTGGGGGCCCATTTTTATGGTCTCTTCTTGATTCTATGCTAAACAAGGGACGTATTATTCATGAATTTTCCGGGAGCAGGGTGGGCAATTCCCAGAACTGAGGGTTCCTCTGCTTTTTAGACCATATAGGGTAACTTCCTGATGTTGTCATGGCATTTGTAAACTGTCTTGGTGCTGCTGGGAGTGTCCCTTAGCATGCTAATGCATTATAATTCGGGTGTAATAGGCAGTGAGGATGGCCAGGAGTCACTCTTGTCACCGTCTTGGTTTTGATGGGTTTTGGCCGCTTCTTTAAGGCAATCTGTTTTATCAGCAAGGCCTTTATGACCTGTATCTTGTGCCAACCTCTTATCTCATCCTGTGACTAAGAAAGCCTTAACCTTCTGGGAACGCAGCCCAGCAGGTCTCAGCCTCAGTTTACCCAGCTCCTATTCAAGATGGAGTTGCTCTGTTCGAACACCTCTGACACTGTCAGCAGCACATCCACAGACTCCTGGGTCCTTATCAGAATGTCGGGCTTCACCAACCCATTTTCTCTTGTGTACTCAAGACTCTCCTAAAGCTCTATCTATACCTGCTGTCCCTCTCTGCCCATAATAGACCTCAGAATGGAGCTCTGGTCCCTGATCAGCAGTAGATTCCCTGTATTCTTTCCTCTTTATGGGAATAGCATGACCCTGCGTACCTTTTTCTCGGTTTCTCTTTGCTCTTTAATGCCTGTTGATCTGAGCATTGCATATTGCTCAAGGACATTGCAATTGGCCCACAGATAGAAATCCCTTCCCCTGGGGTTGAACAGCGATGGAACTCCTGGGCCAAACCCACGTTTGATCTTAGACAAGGGAAAAACCAAAAAGTTAGGGCTTGACAGACACGGTTCAAAACGTTGTATGACCCGGTTGCTTAGCCTCTCAGGGATCAAGCTTTCCTATCTTTCAAATGCAGACACTGATTGTATCTCCATCCCATGGTGATTGGAAGGGATTATGTTTGAAAATGTGAAATAAAATGGCTAAAAAACAGCAAGGGCTCAAAAGATATCACCCTACCCTTTCATTACCGCCGACGTTTGGCATTTCATTTGAGCTCTTGCACTGAAATGCTTTAGTAGAGCTTAAAAATTGGGAGGCCTGGGGTGCAGTTTGATGAACATGTTTTATTTTGCTAAATTTAGCTGGGGCATGCACTCTACTGTTTACATTACTCCATAGATGCGATCAGGACAGAATCCTGGGGAACAGGTGATGAAATGGCTGTTGGTTGGATGGCTACGTGGTTAAAGGGGCAGTAGGGCCCACGAAGGGGATTCTAGCAGAAGGAACAGGCAAACAGAAAGTTTAGCAGCTGCCTTGGCCAGAGGATTTCACTCCAGGAGTTTCCCACTGGGGAGGCTGGAAGGCAGGTCAGGCAGTAACCCGGTGACATCGGAGGTGGCGTGAGTACACAGCCTCCCACAGAAAGCAGTGATTTGAGTTGCCTGCAGAGCTGGTTTTCAGATGGCTGTGGGGTGGCTGACTTCCTCAGTCATGAATATCTGCTCTTAGTAAAAAATGAAAAGGATGCCTCCTCTGTTGACCATGTCAACCCCACTGATATACCAGGGTGTTGTTTAAATGGTTTTCCAGTGTTGGGAGAGGTCTGTGCTGAGTCACTCACATGTTCTCAGCACTCCTGAGGGTAGGACCTGGGGTGTGCAGGTGGTGTGGGTTGGAGATCGGCTTGGCTCTGCGGCTCTAGGCTTGTTCAGTGTCCTACATGGAAACCAATGCCACCTCTCTGTTTCAGAGCCCAGGGTCCTGCCTCATCAACAGAGGGAGCAGCGGGCTCAGACAGATCGTACGGGCTCTCTGTGGGAAGCAGATGGTTTTCCTGGATGTATTTTCTAAATAGGCTCTGCTATAATATGCTCCACAGTAGCTGGGCATGGTGGCTCACGCCTGTAGTCCCAGCATTTTGGGAGGCCAAGGCGGGTAGATTGCCAGGAGTTCGAGACTAGACTGACCAACATGGTGAAACCCCTTCTCTACTGAAAATAGAAAAATTAGCTGGACGTGGTGACATGCAGCTGTAATCCCAGCTACTGAGGAGGCTGAGGCACGAGAATCGCTTAAACCTGCAAGCTGGAGGTTGCAGTGAGCCGAGATTGCGCCACTGCACTCCAGCTTTGGTGACAGAGTAAGACCCTGTGTTAAATAAAATAAAATATGCTTCACAAAACGTATATATCATGAGATCTTTGAGAAACAAAAAAAATGGGATTCCATGACCAAAGACATTTGGACATTCGCATATCCAGTACTTCTCTGGGTATCACAAGGCAGGTGGCTGTGAACAGGTAACTAATTACAGGAGAGAGGGAGTGCTTCCTTGTATGGAGCCCAGAGCTGCCCACCTGTCTTCTCTTGGTTAGTTCTTTATACCTAAATTCAGAATCTTGTTTTTCTTGAATACTAGATCTGAGCTAAATGTTTTAGCTCATTTTCCAGCCTTTGAGAATTCTATGTCTTGTTTATATCAAGCATATTACCTTTGTTTTCAGCTTTGTGCTTTCTCATGATTTTTTTCTTTTATGTCTCCTCTGGAGTTGTTAAGACGGAATAGACAATAGCAATGGCCAAGCAGGTGGCTTATTTCCTCCTTAGATTCCACACATTCATTAATTTATACCCACGGAGTAGTCACACAACCAGTGATGAATTCCGTTAACTGAACCATGACATTGCTGCTTTTAAAAATCTTTTTCACATGCTATCATGAAAATCGAAAGCCTTCAGGAAATCCAGACACATGATTTTTAAGAATCCTTTGTATTCTCCTGCTCTACTAGTTAAAATTCAATCAAACGAATTTTGTAGTTAGTTTGAAGTGAGTTATTATTTATGAATCCACCCTGGTTTCTCTTGATCACCACTTCTGTTCCTTTGCTCATTTGCCTGTTTTAGGAATTCATGAGCCAGCCTTTTAATGACTTCTCTCTTTTTTTTTTTATCTCCACAAAAAAAACAATTTCTTTGGTTTATATAGCCAATAATCTTTTCTGTGTATTGAAAATCCAGCTATTTTCTGCTTCCTGGTATCTATCTTATTTTCTGTAATTTTCTCCAAGATTACTATTATTACTTATTTTTTTTTTTTGAGATGGAGTCTCACTCTGTCACCCTGACTGGAGTACAATGGCATGATCTTAGCTCACTGCAACCTCCGCCTCCCAGGTTCAAGCAATTCTCCTGGCTCAGCCTCCTCTGTAGCTGGGATTGCAGGTGCCTACCATGCCCGGCTAATTTTTGTGTTTTTAGTAGAGACAGGGTTTTGCCATGTTGGCCAGGCTGTAAAATGACATACGAATAATTGCTGTCATCCGTATATCATTTCAGTCCTGTATAAAATGTTCCCTTTGGTGTATACAGGTTAAGAATACTCTGACTGCAAGTATCAACCCATCTGGGCAACCGTGGCTTACACAAGTGGGGATTCCTGTGTCTCACACAGTGTGAAGTCCAGGTGGTTGTCAGTTCTGGGCTGCTCAAGTGACCAAGTGAAGAACCCTTTGACACTGTTTATCTCCACTGTCCTTCCCAGTAGTTCATGGCTCCAAGCATCCCACCCATGGTCCAGGCAAGGAAAATAAAAGAATCTCCATTTTTTTTTCCTGCCTTTCTTCAGGATGGGTTGGAGTCTATATGAGGGAAGCAAGGACTTTCCCGGAAACCCTCAATCAACTTCTGTATCACTGGCCTGAACTATGACATGGGCTACCTCCTGTCACAAGAAAAATGGGAGATCTGAA
Organism: Cacajao melanocephalus; assembly: GCA_963573385.1. Taxonomy (NCBI): domain Eukaryota; kingdom Metazoa; phylum Chordata; class Mammalia; order Primates; family Pitheciidae; genus Cacajao; species Cacajao melanocephalus. The sequence goes on along the minus strand of CAUYLG010023734.1, from coordinate 59,048 downwards.
TATTTTCAGCCAGGCAGATTTCAACACTGAACCAAATGAGAATTCTGTTAGAAAGGGTAAGGAGGGAATGTTGATTGAATAAGGGAACTGCCGGTGCATGCCACATATAGCTAGAGATTTCAATTAAAGTAACCAAGTATTGTCCTGTTGTCGCACTTTTATTAAACGCCTCTTGACCTTGTCTTCCAGAACTTTCTTATTATCTTTGATTGACTGATTGGTCCAATCCATGATTAACTTCACTTATTCAATAAATACTAACTGAAGGCCAGGTGTGGTGGCTCACGCCTATAATCCCAGCACTTTGGGAGGCTGGGGCGGGTGGATCACCTGAGGTCAGGAGTTTGAGACCAGCCTGGCCAACACGGCAAAACCCCATCTCTATTAAAAATACAAAAATTAACCAGGCATGGTGGTGCACACCTGTAGTCCTAGCCACTGGGGAGGCTGAGGCAGGAGAATCTCTTGAACCCAGAAGGTGGCAGTTGCAGGGAGCCGAGATTGTGTCACTGCCCTCCAGCCTGGGCCACAGAGTGAGACTCTATCTCAAAAACAACAGTAACAACAAAACGCAAAATACTAACTGAGCACCTCCTAGGTTCCTGGACCTGGTCTAGATCCAGGGGACACCATGGTAGACACATGCAGTAAACATACAGTAGGTGAGAGTATCTAACAGAAAACCCAACCCAGACTAGGGAGCCAGCGATGGCTGCCTGGAGGAGAGGACTTCCAGACTGAGAAATGAAGCATGAGGAGCCAGTGACCAGGGGAAGAAAAGTAGGCAGGAAGGGATGGAAAAAAAAATGTGCCAGACAGAGGCTAGAGCGATGGCATGGGCAAAGGCCGTGTGGTGGAAGTGCCTGCCACTAATGGTGGCCTAAGTCTGGTTTGATTGCTCTGGGGGACAAAAAGCCATCCCGCAACCCTGACTGTCTTCTTGACCATAGGCAGCCCCAGCCCCTGGACCATCCTTACTCAACAGCAACGCTGTAGGAGTGCATGGGGGAGATTCAGCACCCACCTTCCCCATCTCCAGGAAGTAACTGGGAGCAGCTCTGAAGGAGAAACGCAACCAGGTCATCACAGCATACGAGGGGGCCGCCATCTTCAGGGTCATGGAGTCAAATTCATGTCCCGGATCATGTGATTCTTGTCTTCGCTTGAATCGGGTCTTACCTGTTCTTACCCTTGAGAGTTTAGTGCGACCTCCCACTTTGGGCCTTGAACCGCTTTGAAATCTTAACCTTTGTTTTAGTTTTTTTTTTCTCCCCAAATATTTTAATTGTGGTAAAATACGCATAACTAAATCACCATCTTAACCATTTGTAAGGCTGTGGGTTTGTAGTATTAAATACGTTTATAATGTGCAGCCATCACCACCATCCACCTCCAGAATTCTTTCCATCTAGTAAAATGGAAACTCTGTCCCCATTAAACAGTATCCACAGGCCCCTCTTCCCCCAGCTTCTGGCCACTGCCATTCTACTCTCTGTCTTTATGAATTTGACTAAGTACTTCAGGTAAGTGAAAATATATGGTATTCATTTTTTTCTGATTAGCTTATTTCACTTGGTGTAATATTCTCAAGATCCAGCCATGTTATAGCATGTGTCAGAATTTCCTTCCTTTTTAAGGCAGTATAATATTCCATTGGATGGATATACCACATTTTCCTTATCCCTTCGTCCATCCATAAACACTTGGGTTACTTCCAGGTTTGAGCTGCTGTGAGTAGTGCTGCTGTAAACATAGGTAGACACATATCTCTTTGAGACCCGGCTTTCAGTGCTTTGAGGCATGTATCCAGAAGTAGCATTGCCACCTCCTTGTGAATCAGGACTTCCTATAACAGAAATATTTGGCAGAGACAGAAAATGGAACCCCAGGGACGTCACAACTGCTATCACCATATGGTAATTCTATTTTTAATTTTTTGAGGAACCACCAAAGTGTTTTCCACACTGGCTGTGCCATTTTTCATTCCTAGCAACGGTGCTCAAGGGTTCCAATTTCTCCCCATCCTTGCCAATACTGTTATGCTTTTGTTTCCTCAAGAGTAGCCATCCTAATGGGTGTGAGGTGCTAACCTCCATTTTCAAACGTTGACCCACGTTGGCACTGGAACAGCGTCAACCTTTGTCTGGCTCATTCCCGTCCTCTATCAGCCAACTCTTAGTTCCTGGCTCTCCAGAGCTACCCTAGTTCAGCTTGGCATCTCCCTTCCTGGAATCACAGGGTTGCACCTTCCAAGGGGGAGAGCAGATTCCACGTGGTGACAGCTGAGGAGAGAATCATCCTGTGTCCTGAATTTGGGGGCCTGGCGGTAAAGCTTGTCAGGGAAGAGGCCAGGCCCGCCGGGCAGGATTCTCTGAGCATCTGCCTGCTCGTCTATCCTGGGAATGTCTTGGATCAGATCTGACATTAATTAAAAGAAGGCCTCTAGGCTTGGAGCACCTTGCTGGCTGAGTTGCGTATTTCATTCGTACGTGGCATTTTACGCCCAGCTTTAAATTTACCAAGTGTTTTGCAGTGATTTATGAGATCATCTTGCCTGCACCCTTGCTGGGTGGTACCTTGATTGTCAGCTGTCATTCACCTGTTGCCAGTGTCTGTGGAGACCCGTGGTCCTCCACCAAACTCCCCTGGCATTGGCGTGGCCTGCTTTTGTTTGTGGGTTTTAAAGACATTGTTGCTCATTCCTGATAGGCTTAGCCCTAACTTTTTTTGCCTCTTCTGCCCAGTGCCTCCATTGCTACATGGGCTTCGCCTTCTGATTGCCCCCTTCACTCCTTTGCAATCTGACTTTCATCCATGTCTTCACTAATACTTTACTTGCAAAGGTTTCCTTCATTTCCAGACAAATTCACAGACCTTTCCTCAATTCACAGTTATGACCCCAGCAGCTTTTGAGAGAACCCTCCGTGGTTCTCTGTCTTCCCTCAGCACCCCTGTTCGTGGGCCACCCTGAGCTTGACGTTCCTAATCAGAGACCAGTCCTGGGAGTGTCCCCGCGGCACACGAGCCCTCCCTAATGGTTAGGGCTGTCCTGTGGATATGAAAAGCCAGGTTTCCTGGAAGGATGGTCTAGTGTTTCAGCATGGAAGAGACTGATTTAGACTGTTTTGTGTGTTTAGAAGGCCATCTTCAAGTCTCTTTCTTTTTTTTCCCTGAGACAGAGTCTCACTCTGTCGTCCAGACTGGAGTGTAGTGGCATGATTCCAGCTCACTGCAACCTCCACCTCCTGAATTCAAGCAATTCTCCTGCCTCAGCCTCCTGAGTAGCTAGGATTACAGGTGTGTGCCACCATGCCTGGCTAATTTTTTTTGTATTTTAAGTAAAGACAGGGTTTCCCCATGTTGGCCAGGCTGGTCTCGAACTCCTGTCCTTGTGATCCACCTGCCTTGGCCTCCCAAAGTATTAGGGTTACAGGCGTGAGCCCCCACACCCGGCCTCAAAGTGTCTTTCTTTGCATGCTTGTGTAAGAGTTTGGGTATGTACATGCACACTGACACGGGCACACTCACATGTGTGCACTCCCTTTTGCTCACACCATCACTGCATTCCTACGTGTGTCTGAAAACACACCGGCACACACTCCTTTTCTCTGCATCGTCACTGCAGCCTGCATGTGTGAGCATCAGTCTGCTCCCAAAGTTGGCTCTGCCCTTCCTGCTACTTGCTCCTGGCATACATCACCTTGGCTGCTGCCCGGCACCCCTGGTGTTTCTGCTTAGGAGGGAGCCACGTAAGGAACCCACTGTCCCATCATTCCAGTGCTGTAATGGTGGAATGGAAACACAAATAACACCTACCTTTATGATTCCCACACTCTTTCCTCTCTTCTTTCATCCTTCCTCATCCTCTGCAACCAGCTGCCAGGTTGAAGCTATACTCTTTTTTTTTTTTTTTTTTAGCTTTCAATTAGGCAAATTTTTTTTTTAATTTCCATAGGTTTTGGGGAAGAGATGGTGTTTGGTTACTTAAGTTCTTTAGTGGTGATTTGTGAGATTTTGGTGCACCCATTAACCGGGCAGTATACACAGAACCCAATTTGAAGTCTTTCATCCCTTACCCGCTTCCCAGCCTTTCTGCCAAGTCCCCAGAGTCCATCGTGTCATTCTTAAGCCTTTGCGTCCTCATAGCTTAGCCCCCACTTATGAGTGAAGACATACAATGTTTGGTTTTCTGTTCCTGAGTTATTTCACTTAGAATAATGGTCTCTAGTCTTGTCTAGGTTGCTGTGATTGTCATTCATTCATTCTCTTTTATGGCTGAGTAGTATTCCATTGTGTGTGTGTGTGTGTGTGTGTGTGTATATATATGCATCAGAGTTTCTTTATCTACTTGTTGATTGATGGGCATTTGGGCTGGTTCTACATTTCTGCAATTGTGAATTGTGCTGCTATAAACGTGTATGCAAGTTGTTGTTGTTGTTGTTTTTGTGTGTAATGACTTCTTTTCCTCTGGGTAGATATCCAGTCGTGGGATTGCTGGATCCAGTGGTAGTTCTACTTTAGTTCTTTAAGGAGATATTTTGAAATGAAATTTCAGAGCCGTCAGGGAGGCTCGTTAGGAAAGCAGATTTGTACAACCCCAGAGGATGCCCTTTCCAACTATCACCAGTGTCTCCCCCGCTCCACGTGCTCTGAAGGTGGCAGATCCCCAGACACCCGATAAAAACCCAGAGAATGAAGAAGAGGGACCAAAGTAAGCAGGACAATGTACCCTGCAGAAAACAGGGAGCCTGGGAGACAGAGGAACATAAAAATTCAAAGTAGTATGTTCAGCTGGAGAGTCAAGAGAACGTTTGCTGTGCTCATAAAGCAAGAACTGACTGTGATAAAAATTGAATAATCAGAGAATAAGAAAGAGTTCTTGAAAATTAATCATATCATATAATTGCCAGAATTCTTTTAGAAAGTGGATAGATTCATTAGACTATTCTGAGTGAAAGACCAAGCTGGTTATCTGGAAGGTTAAGCAAAAAACTTCTCCATTTCACAGACACAAAGTCAAAGATGTAAGGTCTGAGTGCAGGCATGCAGGGAAATTTTTCCCAAGCTGTAAAAAAGCACAACCTTATAGATTGAAAGGACCCACCTAATGCTGAATAGTGGGAACTGAGAAAAGACCCCACTCAGACATGTCTTGATAAATCTCAAAACTCCGAAAATGAGCAGTGGCTCATGCCTGTAATCCCAGCACTTTGGGAGAACAAGGTTGGAGGGTCATTTGATTCCAGAAGTTCAAGACCAGCCTGAGCGACCGGGAAATGCAGTCTCTACAAAAAGTAAACATAAATTAGCTGGGCATAGTGGCATAAATCTGTGGTCCCAGCTACTCAAGAGGCTAAGGTAGGAGGATTGGTTGGGCCTGGGAGGTCAAGGCTGCAGTGAGCCATGATTGCACCATTGCACTCCAGCCTGGGCCACAGAGTGAGACTTATCTCAAAAAACAACACATCACCACCAAAAAAAACCTCCAGAAACAAAGGTGAAAATTTTAAGAGCTTCCAGAGAGAAAAATTTTCTTAAATATAAGGAAATAAGAATGGAATTAGCATCAGACTTTTCAGCAGCAGCATTGGATACTGGAAGATAATGGAACAATACCCTCAGACATTGAGCAGACCAGGCACCGTGACTCATGCCTGTAATCCCAGCACTTTGGGAGGCCAAGGTGGGAGGATCACTTGAGTCCAGGAGTTGGAGACCAACTGAGGCAATAGAGTGAGACCCCGTCTTAAAAAGAAATACAAATAAAAAAGGTATTAAGGCTCTGGCATGGTGCCTCACGCCTGTAATCCTAGGACCTTGGGAGGCTGAGGCGAGCAGATCACCTGAGGTCAGGATTTCGAGACCAGCCTGGTCAACATGGTGAAACCCCGTCTCTGCTATTAGCTGGGCATGGTGGCGCATACCTGTAATCCCAGCTACCCAGGAGGCTGAGGCAGGAGAATTGCTGGAACCTGGGAGGCAGAGGCTGCAGTGAGCTGAGATCACACCACTGCACTCCAGCCTGGGTGACAGAGCAAGACTCAGTCTTAAAAATGAAAGAAAAATAAAAGATATTAAGGAGAGGCAATTTGAGATGTAGCATTTTTAAGTCAAGCTATTAAGTCACAGACAGAAATCAAAATTTTTCTTCTCTATGTAAGGGTTCAGAAGTTTATCACCCACACATCCCGTAGGAGACCAAGGAAGCCCCCTGACAAAATGAAGAAGGGACACAGAAGGGGATAATATGACATAAGAAAGAGGTCATCACAGATACTGTGTGAGTCCTCTTCTGCAAGGCACCTGAGGAGTCGCAGAGGCAGAAAATAGAAGGATTGTTGCCAGGGGCTGTGGGAGGGAGGAGGAGGAATGGGGATTTGGGTTCAGTAGGTACAGAGTTTGAATTATGCAAGATGAAAAGAGCTCTAGAGCTGGGCGTGGTGGCTCATACCTGTAATCCCAGCAGTCTGGGAGGCCAAGGCAGGCGGATCACTTGAGACCAGGAGTTCGAGACCAGCCTGGCCAACATAGGAAAACCCTATCTCTACCAAAAGTACAAAAATTAGCCGGGTGTAGTGACGCATGCCTGTAATCCCAGCTACTGGGGTTGCTGAGGCACAAGAATTGCATGAATCCAGAAGGTGGAGGTTGCAGTGAGCCAAGATCATGCCATTGCACTCCAGCCTGGGTGACAGAGCAAGACTCTGTCTCAAAAAAAAAAAAAGAGCTCTGGAGATGGTACACCTAAAAATGAGGAAGATGCTCAGTCACATGTTATTTGTGTTTTATCACAATTAAAAATGGTAATAAGAAAGGGAAGAAGGAAAGAATCTAATTAAAACCTACACGATGGGAGGATGGGGCTCACAATTCTTAGAACTGTCTTTTTCAAATGGGAAGCGTTTAAAGCCTTAGGACTATTTTTTCTTACCTTCATATGGCAAGCTGATTATATAGAGAACCATATGTTAGCATTCCAATACTGTACACTCACTTTTTTTTTTTTTTTTTTTTTTTTTTGAGACAGAGCCTCACTCTGTTGCCCAGGTTGGAGTACAATAGTGCAATTTGGGCTCACTGCAACCTCCTCCTCCTGGGTTCAAGCAATTCTCGTGCCTCAGCCTCCCTAGTAGCTGAGATTAACAGGCATGTGTCACCATACCCGGCTAATTTTTATATTGTTAGTAGAGATGGGGTTTCACCATGTTGGCCAGGCTGGTCTCAAACTCCAATCCTGAGGTGATCCACCCGCCTCAGCCTCCCAAAGTGTTGGGTTTACAGACTCGTGAGCCACCGTGCCTGGCCATCCATTCACTTTTTATCTGAATTTTATTTTTCTGAACTAGTCTGAGAATACAGATGACATACACTACAGGATGGTGTCTACCATTATAACTTCAATAGAATAAAGACAAAGCAGGGTAGGAAGGACGTGTACTGTACTTCTCAGCATTTAAAGGGAAGACTCATTTAGATGAAGGTTGACAAATAAAAGCATTAGTGTTATCAACAGACTATCTAAATCAAGACTGTGCAGTGGGGTAGGGTGGCTCACTCCTGTGATCTCAGCACTTTAGGAGGCTGAGGCAAGTGGATCACTTGAGCCCAGGAGTTCAGTACCAGCCTGGGCAACATAGTGAGACCCCATCTCTACAAAAAATACAAAAATTAACTAGGTATGGTGGTAAGCCCCCATAGTCTCTGCTACTTGGGGTGCTAAGGCAGGAGGATTGCTTAAGCCTGGAGGGTCAAGGCTGCAGTGAACCCTAATTGCACCACTGCACTCCAGCTTGGGTAACAGAGTGAGACCCTGTCTCAAAAATTTTAAAAATATATTAAATCAAGACTGTTAAAAATTAAGAAACATATGTGTTACAATATTAAAGTTATAGTAGTATCCATCAGAGACTTAAAAGTTAGAAACCTCAAAAATTTTTTACTTCTTGGGAATAGAATGAGGGGTAGGGAGAAGAGACAGGTAATTTTATTACCCAGACGTTTTTTTTTTTTTTTTTTTTGAAAGAGTCTCGCTCTGTCGTCCAGGCTGGAGTGCAGTGGCACAGTCTTGGCTCACTGCAACTTCTGCCTCCGGGGTTCAAGCGATTCTCGTGCCTGAGCCTCCCAAGTAGCTGGGACTACAGGTGCCCACTACCACACCTGTCTAATTTTTGTATTTTTAGTAGAGACAGCGTTTCACTATGTTGGCCAGGCTGGTCTCGAACTCCTGACCTCAGGTGATCCACCTGCCTCAGCCTCCCAAAGTGCTGGGATTACAGGCATGAGCCAGCGCATTCTGGCCACTTTAGACTTTTTGAGCATTTTGAATTTTTTTTTTTTTTGCCATGTGTAGTTTATTGCTGAGGTTAAGAAGTAATATGTAGTATAATTTAAAATAGCAATCGGTTTTAGTTTCAAAATGGGAGCCTAATATGAAGCATTTTCGTGTGCCTAAAGTCTTAGAAACAGTAACATTGAAAAATGGTATTCCAGTATATGGAGAGAATAGCAGTTGAGGCAGGGATCATGCTAGTGAGGACGTGGACGAAGGAATCCCAGAGGGCAGCTCTGTAAAGCGGGAGAGGGCACAGCGCAGGTCTGCAAGACATCTCTCCATCTCTCGTAGGACTGGCGGTGGTACCGATCTCTTAGGGTTGTTGAAAGTGTCAAATCAAATAAACCACATAAAGAGCCCAGAACAGTGCCTACACACTTAATAAATCTTTGCCAGCATGCAGATGGCTCCCTGAATTCATGCCTCTCTTTTCTAATTGTGTGTGTGCACCTGCCTGGAGAACTTTTTTTTTTTTTTTTGAGATGGAGTCTTTCTCTGTTGCCCAGGCTGGAATGCAGTGCTGCGACCTTGGCTCAATGCAACCCCCACCTTCTGGGCTCAAGTGATTCTCGTGCCTCAGCTTCCCAAGTACCTGGGATTACAGGTGCCCGCCACCACGCCTGTCTAATTTTTGTATTTTTAATAGAGGCAGGGTTTTACCATGTTGGCCAGGCTGGTCTCGAACTCCCATCCTAAAGTGATCCTCCCGCCTCGCCCTCCCAAAGTGCTGGGATTATAGGCGTAAGCCACTGCACACAGCCTCCAACCTTCTCTTTGAGCTAAGCCATAATGCCAGTTTCTCAGACATCATCTTGGCACGTCCAACAAGGCCATGACCACACAGGGCCCACCCTGAGGAGCCGACAGGCTGCCATCTGACACCTGAAACCTGGCAATTGCTGAACGGGGGTGTGCAAGGAAGGGGGTTATTTTTTTCCTCCATTAACCTTCTTTGAAATACTGCTGCTTGTACGAAGAAGTGCCCCTCCCTCCCTTGGATACATGCGTTGTGGTGTGCTGCCTGCCCTCCATGTAGCAAAACATACTAGTGATCTGAGACTTCAGAATTCTTTTCTTTCCTGGTTTTTAGAAATACTTCGGTGGGAATCGCATAGGGAGTGATAAATGAACCTGTATCTTAGGTTATTCATCATCCTGAAGGAATAGGCAGAGTCTAATTTTGTTCAGAAGTCCTCCAAAGGAATTAAAAAAAAAAATCCTTTCCTCTCAGTTTTTTTAGGCCTTCAAGAATACACAAATTACAAAAACATAAATAAGTCCTCCCCACCCCCCACCCCACCTCCAAAGGTATTTCCTAGTCAGGCGTGTGCAGGAGTTCATTTTGCCCACGTGCAGCCTGTGGGGTGGGGTGAGGGTCCCATCACAGGTGATGTAGTTGTGGTTCCGAGGCATCTGGCCTCAAGCTGCCTTTCTCTTTGACAAGGCAGTCGGGTCTGACCTGGGACCCAGACTGTACGACCTCTTCATGCAAAATCAGGGGCGGAATAGCAGGGATCAGTGGCCATCCACCTCCTGGGGCTTTGAGACCCTCTTGTGGGATAATTCCCAGAGTGACTCTTGGCTCCCACGGAGCAGAATGGATCCCACCCACCTGCTACAGAGGTACACCTGATTCCCCGACCCATCTGGCTTGTGCCCTGCCCTAGGAATCCCCAGTCTCTGTGGAGAACTCCCACCATTGACCTTTTCATGAGGCAGGTGAGAAGCTGGGCCAGTGGAGCCTGTATCTGTGTGTGCGTGTGCTCTCAGCTGCAGGCATTCTCAGCCAGGAGGGATGTGTGGCTGAATTTCTGATACAACTTCCATCTAGTGTTTTATGAATCTGGACCTGGAGTCAGAAAGGTGGTTTCAGCCGTGCTTTCGCCTGGAATTGTCCTCCCACCTCAGAGACAGTATTTTCCTAGGATCAGGCAGAGAGATCCCCGTGACCAGTGATGAGGCACGTCCTGCCTTCGGTGTGCAGGTGTGGGGCTGGGGACTTCGCCCACTGACTAGGGTGCGGTGGCACTTAGCAAGGCCTCCATCTGCAGCCCTGGTTTCCCAGGGGAACCAGAGAGCCTGCCCACCTCTGCTGCCCAGGGCCCACTTATCACAGGTTAGGCTTGTCTTGGGAAAAATAATTCCCTTCTGATCACACTGCTCATTGCCTAATGCTTCCATCGTCCTGTGTCCTCACATTTACAGAGCTCTTAGGCGGTCCCTGCTTTCTGAGCCTCCCAGAGGACTTTGCTGTGAACATACACGGTTCCCCAGAACATGATCCTGTCCACTTTCATACAGTGAATCTCTCAGATCCAGACTCTTCCCTGCCTGCCATGACCTTGGAAGTAGAGGAAGCCCAGGGGCCGGGTAATTGGTGAGGCTCTGACTTCGGAGTCAAGGAACTTTGCTGCGGGGTTGCAAGCCTCTCCACACCAGGGCTTCATTGGTGGAACAGAGTCCTTGCCAGCAACAGGTGGGAGCCCCATCCCCCCAACACACTCAAAGGGCACAGGTATTTCGTGATAATTCCCTGCTGGGCAAAGCAGGGGGGATCTTGAGTTTTCGTGAGTTCCAAGATGGCAGCTCTTCTCATGGCAGTTCCCTCTACCGAGTCAGAACTTAACCTGACCTGCCTCTTCGCTTCTGCTCAGTCCCTTGAGCTCAAAACTAGCAACTGCCTTGGTTGTGAGCAATTATTCATTAGAATAAATAAATAAAAACTAAAACTGCCTGCGCTCAGCTCAGCAGAAAGAGGCTCAGAGAGGAGACCACGGTGCCCTTTCTGGTCCTTCTCCCACACCTGCTGTGTCCTTGGGTCTGCAGATAATTCTTTAGATTCAGGGCTAAACCCAGGTGTGGAGACAGTGATGCAAGGTCAGGGGGAGTTGGCTAGACGCGTGCATCTGGGCATGAGATGGAGCTTGTTAGTTGGAACGGCTTGGAATCTTCCATACCAGCATAGACATTCTCTCCCTTTTTCTCTGAGGGAACAGAGAGATCTGATCTTTGTCTGGTTATTGAGAACTAAAGCAGATTCAAATTGACTCTGAGATGTGAGTGTTTAGCAAGATAAGTTCACCTGTTGTTTGAAGCTGTGGCTGTCTTTGTTCATACAAACGAGGCGCTGCCTCTATCTCCGCAGTCTGCTGGAGTCCGGCTCGATTCTAAGGAGGCAGCTATCACTGGAAAATAGCATTTTCTGGGTCTGTCACTGTTTAGGGGGATCCCAATGTGAAACAATCGAATATGCCAAAAAAAGCACATTTGTAAACATTAATTAGGATGTAGTTATTTTAGTTACAAGGGGGATTCATGTTAGAGTATCTTCAATTGTCAAGATCTCTTAATAAACAGTAGTATATGACTTTATTGATAAGAATTTATTTTATTTTATTTTATTTTATTTTGAGATCGTGTTTCCCTCTGTTGCCCAGGCTGGAGTGCAGTGGCACAATCTTGGCTCACTGCAACCTCCACTTCCTGGGTTCAAGCAATTCTCCTGCCTAAGCCTCCTGAATAGCTGGGATTACAGGCTCCTGCCACCACGCCCAGCTAATTTTAATATTTTTAGTAGAGACGGGGTTTCCCCATGTTGGCCAGGCTGGTTTTGAACTCCTGATCCACCCACCTCGGCCTCCCAAAGTGCTGAGATTACAGGCGTGAGCACCGCACCTGGCCTTACTGATAAGAATTTGATTTAAAGTCAGCTTTTCTAGAACACCTCTATTTTTCATCTTTCCCCGCATGTATCTTTGTCCGATGTGAATAGCGGGGTTAGTAATCCACACTAGAAAAGTGCATCAAACTGCTTCTTCAAGAAAATAAGTTGATAAATTTCCATCCTTTATGCAGCCTCTATCAGACTCCACAGGGATTCCTTGGCAATAATACCTGCCTAGTTCTGCCAGCATTTGGTTTCATCATTGTGTAATACGATCAGAGTTCCTGCCTTCTTGGTTTTGCTTCCTGCTAGACCTTTGCAACCAAAGTCAGGCCAGGCAGGGTTCTCAGCACATCGCCAGCCAGCCGGTCTCCCCAGAAGGCTCAGCTAAGTGTTGGGGCTCAGAGTGAGAATGAAGACAGCAGCCCTGCCCGTGGCGTGTCTAAGCCTGTGCGTCAGCTCTCCTGACAGACTATGGCCAGGAAATCCCTGCTGCAGTGTTACGTGGCATTGCTCCCTTCCCTAGTGTCTTGTCCTCTCCCAGCTTAGTGACAGGTCCCAGATGGGCTGGGACAGAGAAGGAATCAAAGCTGAGCTTGTCCTTGGCCAGGTGTGGTGGCTCACGCCTGTAATCCCAGCACTTTGGGAGGCCAAGGTGGGCAGATCATCTGAGGTCAGGAGTTTAAGACCAGCCTGGCCAACATGGCGAAACCCCATCTCTACTAAAAATAACAAAAATTAGCTGGGTGCAGTGGTGTGCACCTATAGTCCCAGCTACTTCGTAGGTGGAAGTTACAGTGAGCTGAGATCGTGCCACTGCACTCTAGCCTGGGTGACAGAGCGAGACTCTGTCTCAAAAAGAAAAATTAAATAAATAAAGCTGAGCTTGTCCAGCACCTCAGAGGCTCCTGATGCAGCTGGAGGTGGTCACACCCAGTCCCCGAGGCCCCTATTATCCCCTCCAGCAAGAGATGTTTCAACATGTTTTGTTTGTAGTTCTGTTTTTTTAATTAGAGACAGAGTCTCTCTCTGTCGCCCAGGAGGAAGTTCAGTGATGCAATCATAGCTCACTGCAGCCTTGACCTCCTGGGCTCAAACGATCCTCCCTCCTCAGCCTCCTGAGTAGCTGGAACCACAGGTCACAGATTCATGCCACCATACCCAGCTAATTTTTCTATGTGTGGTAGAGACAGGGTCTCACTATGTTGCCCTGACTGTTCTCAAACTCTTGGCCTCAAGTGATCCTCCTGCCTCATCCTCCCTAGTAGCTGGGACTACAGGTGCACACCACCACACCCAGCTAATTTTTAAATTTTTTGTAGAGATGGAGTCTTGCTTTGTTGTCCAGGCTGGTCTTGGACTGGGCTCAAGAGATCCTCCTGCCTCAGCCTCCCAAACTGCTGGGATTACAGGCATGAGCCACCTTGCCTGGCCCCTCAATGGGGTTATTTTTCTGTCTTTTAATGAGTGCCTGTTGGGACCTGAGAACGTATATGTGGAGGTTCAGCCTTGCTCCTAGAACTGAGCCTGTATTTACTGGTGAAGTGTCATCTGGCCTGAAGCGACGTTATGAGGCTACTGCCCTGTTCTTAACCCACCTTCTCTCTCCATCCCAGTCATTCCTGACTGAGGAGTAGCTCCCCAGCTTCAGAGAACACTCCTCATGCAGAGAAGGATGCCCTTGACCTTTCTTCAGTTTCTTTATCATATGTTTCAAAGCCCTCCTCTCTCAAGCAAATTTTTTCCTCTGGCCTAAATCCATCTAGCTGCAATTTAAGTCATTTTTCTCTTACTCTCTTTAGGGCAGATGGAAATGAATAAGCCATCCCATAACTCGTCGTTTCTCCACCCTTGGGGTTTGTTAGTGGTGGTAGTGGCGGTGGTGGCTATATTTAATATGTATTAAACCTCCACAGGGTCTTATCTGCTTATCTTAATTTTAATAGTTTTTTAAATTGAGGCAGAAAAGTCATAGCATCACCCCTTATTTTCTGTGTGGCCTTTGCATTGACATTTTCTAGACTTCTTCTGGCTATAACTTCTAGAACTGATACTATCAGTGCTTAAACCAGAGGCCCAGCTGGAGAACAAATGGCGTGGAACAAAGAGATTTAGTGACGGGCACATCATGCCCTAAGAGACAAAGAATTAATGGTACAGGCACAGGATGGAGAATGGTGGCTTTACAACAGCATGTAGGGAAAGGGTGAGCTTTGAGTTAGCTGCGAACCCAGGAGGAGTCCCCCATGAGAAAGCCACCCAAGAGGAATGCATTCATGAGCTGCTGTGAGGTCTGGGTCAAGTCCAGAACAAGGGAAATGACAGCCCTGTGGTTCCTATCCTGGGTCTGACCACCCTGAAACAACTGTATCCCATTTAGAAGCTCCTCTCCTGCTGAGATGATCTGACAGCTGGGTGCACATCCCAGGAAGCACAGTCTGGCAGAAAGAGAAGGCTGTCCCCGCAGCAGCTCTGAGTGGGCCATTTCTGCCCCAGCAGCGGGCTCTGCTGATTAAGGTGATTGCACCCTGTACAGGTGCCCCTTCCTTTCCGCTCAGTGCCAACGCCCACAAATGTCAGGTGCTGTGGTCTGAACATGTGTGTTTCTCAAAAAGGTGTATGCTGAGGCCAGGTGCGGTGGCTCAGGCCTGTAATCCCAGCATTCTGGGAGACCAAGGCGGACGGATCGCTTGAGGTCTGGAGTTCGAGACCAGCTTGGCCAACATGGCAAAAACCCATCTCTAGTAGAAATACAAAAATTAGCCGGGCCTGGTGGTGCACGCCTGTAATTCTAGCTATTCCTGAAGTTGAGGCTAGAGAATCGCTTGAGCCCGTGAGGCGGAGGTTGCAGTGAGCCAAGATTGTGCCACTGCACTCCAGCCTGCGCGACAGAGCAAGACAACGTCTCAAAAAAAAAAAAAGAAAAAAAAAAGATGTGTATGCTGGGATCCTAACGCCCGGTGTGATGATATCAGGAAATGAGGCTTTGGGGAGGTGATTAGGTCTTGAGGTTGGAGCCCTCGTGAGTGGGATTAATGCCCGTATGAAAGAGGCCTGAGAGAGAGGCCCCCTCACCCTTCCCACAGTATGAGGACACAGCAAGGAGCCCCCATCTGAAAACCGGAAGCTGGCGCTCACCAGACAGCAGGTCTGCAGGCAGCTTGATCTCGGACTTCCCAGCCTCCAGAACTGCACAAGAAGACTGCAAACTCCACCCCCTGCCCTTTAAACTACGAACTGGTATGGCTCCACTGAAAGAGAAAACACTTGTTTTTCATTGTTTCATTTCCTACCACTGACTTAGACTCTAAGAGAATTCTATTAGTATAATAGTTTAATTTTTTTTTCTGTAATGTCCTCATTGGGAGAGAAGAAAAGTGACATTTGGCCATCTCTGAAGACATCTTTCTCACAACTGGGAGAGGTGCTACTGCATCTAGTGGGTAGAGGCCAGGGATGCTGCAAAACACCCTACAGTGGCCAGGGTCGCCCCCCACAACCAAATGTCAACAGTGAGGAACACTGCAGGCATGTCAGGCACACTTCACTTAACAGAACCATCCTATAGGCAAAGCAGTGTTACTCCCCTTTCATTCTCGCAAGAACCTTAAGGAATATACTAAGATTTCAGCCCGGGTCTGTCTCAACCAAAGCCCATGCTCCTCTCACAGAGGAGGCCGTGAAGGAATAGAGTTCCAAGGGGAATGGGGAGGTGGAGAGAGGCAGGCACAGCCGTCTCCCAGCCCCAGGAGGAGGTTGGAGCGAGCTGCTTCTGCTTTGGTGCTTATGTTCAGGTTTGTCCTCCAGACTCTCCCTCACCCTGCATTCAGTCGGACTCATGGACCCAGGCTGGGCAGTTCATTTTCCCTCTGTTTGCACCTGAGCCAATGGGAGTAGCTGTGTAAAGGGGCAAGAACTTACAGGGTGGGTTGGGGTTCTTGTATTTGCACTCGTAGGACACCGGGGCACGATCACCAGTCGGCATTTGTCCTCCTTTCCTTTTCCACCCAGTTCTTTCTACCATTTGTTGATGGTCAGTATCAGCCTGAATTCTCTTTGTGTTCTCTCTGCAGGCGGAACTAACGTGTCCTGCCTTCTCATGAGCCTAGCTCTTAGGGATCACCTCTGTTTTTAGACACGGTAACAAACACATCGTCTTTCCCCAGGACCTCTTCTTGTTTCGCTTTCTAAATCCAGGGGGAAAGTGGGCTGATGTCTCCTGAGGCAGCGTGGAGTGGTGGTTGCCTCCCCCAGGGCCGGTGGAGAACTGAGAGGAGGGACGTGCTGATTTGCAAACCATCACAGAATGCTCATTTGTGAACTTTTGTCTTCTGCTGCTGGCCTGGCCCGAGGTACAGGAGGGGCCAGAGTGAAAATGCATTCCCTTTGCTCCAAACCTCTTCAGGGTACGGAGACTCAGATGCCTGTGTTCACTACTGCTGGGGCCATGTCATAGCTAGGGGAAAGCCGAAAGCAAACTGGGCAGCAGAGGACACCTGGGAGCAGGGAACAGAATGAGGGACTGTGGTTTATGGCCCAGCTCTACCCTCCCAGGCTGGGTCACCTAGGGCAGGCCCTTCCCCAACCTCCCAAAGCTGTGGTGAGCATTTATGTCAGTCAGCAGCCTCAGGCTGTGAGCTAAACAACTCCAGGGGATTCTGCTAATTAGCATAGGTCCTTGTGCTCTGGGCTGCAGGATTATTTGCATTAACATGACTAATTAGAAGAAAATTTTTAACAAAAGAGTCAACCAGCTATTGTTCATAGTTTTAGAAAGTGAATTTTCTCAAAGGGAGGGATATGCCTGTCTGGTGTTAGGAAATCGTTTCCTTGGTTGAAGATCTGTGCCTTGTACACCCCCCGTTAACTGATGATCTCGGGTATGTTAGTGCAAAACAAGGTTGAGAATAGCAGGCTTGTAAATACTGGACTCCTCCAAGGCAGGACACTGGCCGGGTGGCAGCAGGTCACATGTTCTCAAAGTTCGTATTCTCATGACCATGAACACGATAGCCCCTGTAACTCACGGGCTGCAACAAATGAGGTTGCCTCCTCCCTAATGGAAAGGATATCAGAAACCCTTAGGCGCACCCATCGCAGCCTGTCCTGAAATTCAGCTCTCACCAATGTCAGGCACCTCACAAAGGATACACGGTTTTTGTTTTGTTTTGTTTTGTTTTTTGAGACAGAGTCTTACTCTGGAGTGAGTGGCGCAATCTCGGCTCACTGCAACCTCTGCCTCCTGGGTTCAAGTGATTCTCCTGCCTCAGCCTCCCTAGTGGCTGGGATTACAGGCATGTGCCACCACGCCCAGCTAATTTTTTGTATTTTTAGTAGAGACGAGCTTTCACCATGTTGGCCAGGCTGGTTGAGCTCCTGACCTCAAGTGATCCACCCGGGCGGCCTTCCAAAGTGCTGGGATTACAGGCGTCAGCCACCATGCTGGGTTGGATACTCATTCTTCTTGCCTACCTCTTTTTGATGGTGTCAAATCCATCAGGCAAACCTTAAAATACTGAACATGTATCCAGACCCCTCCCTGCTACTTGAGCTGTGGCTTTTACCATATCTACTCCTGGAGGAAACTCCTGAAACAAAAGAACAAGCAGCGATGAAGGACCAACACCCTGGACCTCAGGCTCAGAACCCACCTGCGTGTCTCACGCCAGCCTCCCCATCACCTTCCCTCTCTGATCTGTGCACTGGGCGTAACAGTTCCCACCTGTATTTCTGGCATAAGGGTTATAGCCTGGCATCGGGCATAGAAGGGCCACCAGTCCCCCATTTCCCAAGGCAGAGAATCACAGAGACACTAGGATCTTGAAGACGAGGCCTAATTTGCAGCCTAGAATTATCTTAGAGGGAAGACTTGATAAGCGAGGACTCAGCTGATGTATGGCCTTGATTAAGCATTGACATCAGGTGCTGTGAAAACATAGTTGTCCTTGAACAGCAGTGGCTTGAACTGGTTTGAATTAGTCATTTTCATGCAAATGACTGATGTGCATTTTAGTGCTCCACATTAGGCCTCTCGGCTCCACATTACGCCTCCTCTTCAAGATCCTAGTCTTTCTGTGATTCTTTGCCTCAGAAATCGGGGACTGGTGGCCATTTCTATGCCAGACACTGGGCTATATAAGCCTTACCCCTGAAATGTAGGTGGGGACTGTCACCTCCAGTCCATAGATCAATGATGGGAGCTGGTGTGAGAGACGCAGGTGGGTTCTGGGTCTGAGGCCCAGGGCGTTGGCTCTCCATCACTCCCTGTTCTTCTCCTTCAGGAGTTTCTTCCAAGAGAAGACACTATGGAAGCCACAACTCCAGAGTATCAGGGAGGGGTTATACATGAATTTTTTTCAGTAAATGTATTGGAAAATTTTTTGGAGATTTGTGATAATTTGAAAAAGCTCATAAACCATAGAGCCTAAAAATATAAAAAATGAAAATAAAAAGTTATGTCAGGAATGCATAAAATACGTGTTGATACTTGTCTCGTCCATCGATTACTGCAAAAACACACAAAACTGTTACAAAAAGTTAAAATGTATCAAAAATGATACCCACAAACACAGATTGCAGGGGGTGCCACTCAAAATGAAGAGGAATGTAAGCAAACATAAAGATGCACTATTAAGCCTGTAATCTCAGCACTTTGAGAGGCTGAGGCAGGAGGATCGCCTGAGACCAGGAATTCAAGATCAGCCTGGACAACCTAGTGGGACCGTCTCTACGAAAAAATTTAAAAAATAAATTAAAACATTTTAAAAATGATGTAATATTGAGTCATAACTACATAGAATAAACTACAGTCCGCTGTACAGCTGTTAACAATTTTGTAGCCGCCTCGTGTTGCTGTTGCAGTGAGCTCAAGCGTTGTAAGTGTCTGCTGAAAAGGCCTTGCGACGCTGAGCGTCGCGTCATGAGCAGTTCACCTCCCAGTGAATTGCGTATTGCAGTGAAAAGAGAGTGAAAAGTGATCTCTCTCAGTTCTTATATATTTTTCATCATGTTTAGTGCAATACCGTAAACCTTGAACACCATGGGACCCGTACAAAGTGCCATTATATGGAAGTGCTCCAAAGAAGCAGAGAAAAGTCAGGACGTTAGAAGAGAAAATGAACTTGCTTGATATGTACTATAGATTGAGGTCTGCACCTGTGGGTGCTACCATTTCAGACAGACAATTCCTCTTTATAAACAGGAAACATAAACAGAATGGTTTTGGTAAATACAGTACAGCACTGTAAATGTGTTTTCTCTTCCTTATGATTTCATTAATGTTAAGAAATTCTATCTAGCTTGCTTTGCTATAAGAATATAAGAAATGTTATCTAGCTTACTTTATTGTAAGAATACAGTATGTAATAGATACCATATACAAAATGTGTGTCAATGGACTTGATGTTCTTGGTAAGGCTTTCAGTCAATATTAGACTATAAGTACTGTTTCTGGGGGAGTCAAAAGTTATACGTGGGTTTTCGACTGTGCAGGGGATTGGCGCCCCTAATCCCTGCATTGTTCAAGGGTCAACTGTAATTATAAAATAATTATTTTAAATGCATCTCAATTTTAAAGCCTGGTTCCTCTGGTAGTGCTGACTCCAGCCAGCCACCTTCAGCCTCAGAGCAGTTAAAGGCAGGGATTTGGAGCCTTCTCTGTGGCCTGCTGGGTGTGCAGGTGCATACTGAGAGGCCAGGCCTGGAAGCCTTGATGCTGCTGCCTGGTTTTGGAAAGACCTCCTCCCTCTAACTACCTGGCTTCTGAATCTGGCAGTGGCCCAAGAGTCACAGCAGCTGATCTCTGGGGTTTCCTCCACCTCTAATATCCTAGGACACTGTGTCCAGATATTGGCTCTAATAAGAAAAGTGGAAAGATACCTAGTAGGGAATCAGAATCCCAGATCCTCATCAGGCGCAGTGGCTCATGCCTATAATCCCAGCACTTTGAGAGGCTGAGGTGGGCAGATCACTTGAGGTCAGGAGTTCGAGACCAGCCTGGGTAACATGGTGAAACCCCATCTCTACTAAAAATACAAAAAATTAGCTGGGTGTAGTGGCGCACGCCTGTAGTCCAGCTAC
Organism: Cacajao melanocephalus; assembly: GCA_963573385.1. Lineage (NCBI taxonomy): Eukaryota > Metazoa > Chordata > Mammalia > Primates > Pitheciidae > Cacajao > Cacajao melanocephalus. The sequence goes on along the minus strand of CAUYLG010023734.1, from coordinate 38,973 downwards.
GTGGGAGACTGAGGCAGGAGAATCGCTTGAACCCGGGAGGCGGAGGTTGCAGTGGGCCCATAGCACACCACTGTACTCCAGCCTGGTTGCCAGAGTGAGACTTTGTCTCAAAAAAAAAAAAAAAAAGAATCCCAAATTCCCAACCTGCAGCTTACAGTGATCACAACTGTCCCATCAAGCCCCCCGCAGAGATCAAGCACAAAGGGTAAAATGAGGCAAAAAAGAACACCTCATTCCTTAGCAGGATCTTTGGGCTCCACACCCCACTGTGGTCTCTTGTTGAGCTAGACTGTATCACAGCTGAGCGCTTTCACCTGAACATGGGATAAGTCGCCACTGCCCTCTTGTCCCCAGGTGTCTCCTGGAGTCAGTTTCACAATTCCAGCATCCTGGACCCACTTCAACTAGGCAGGACACAAGGAAGAAAATGGGCTGTACTCAGAGGCAGTGAATGCAAAGAAAACAAATTTCTTTACTCAACAGATTTTATATCTTCCCTCTTCATAAAAACCGTTCTGGCCGGGCGTGGTGGCTCACGCCTGTAATCCCAGCTCTTTGGGAGGCCAAGCCAGGTGGATCACTTGAGGTCAGGAGTTTGAGAACGCCTGAGCAACAAGGTGAAGCCCTGTCTCTACTAAAAATACAAAAATTACCCAGGCGTGGTGGCGCATGCCTGTAGTCCCAGCTACTCGGGAGGATGAGGCAGAGAATCACTTGAACCCAGGAGGCAGAGGTTGTGTGAGCTGAGACCATGCCATTTCACTCCAGCCTGGGCGACAGAGCGAGACTCCATCTCAAAAAAAAAAAAAAAAGTTCTAATTTGGCCCCCAAAGCCCTTGGCCTTGCTCCTGAACAGTGGTGGCAATTCAGTAGTTCTTTGAGTTTGGATCAAGGGGAATCATTGCCCTCTTCACAGTTGTTGGAAGCATCCTGACACTGTGCTTCCACCCTTCAGTCCACGGCCACTGGGTCAAGTCCATTTCCTTCCATTATCCTCACTGCTCCATCAGATATACGCAGACCAGCATCATCCTCCCACATCTGATCCCTAGGCAAGTGGGTGGTGAACTCGGCAAACCCGTGAACCACAGGAAAGGACCTGAGAACCCATCTTGTCTATCCCCACGCTGCAAGCCCAACTCCAGCCACCCCATCAGTGTAGACCACATCTGTCTTCACCATTTAAGGGTAGTTCCTTTGAGATTGGGATGTTCTTCAAAGAGCAATCATCCAAAAATGCATGCTGGTGGCGGTGATAGTGCTCCCCGTCTTACCTTCCTCCTGACAAGACCCCAGTTGATTCAGATGGCAGCTCCCTTGATTTCAGGGAGTGTGAGCAGGGTGAGACTCTTTCCCAGCCCCAGAGAGGGATCGAGACTGGCTGCAATTGGTCCTGGAGTCTCAGTATTCTGGGCCTGAGGCTGCGATTGGTCCAGGGGTGGGTGTTTGCTCCTGTTCTGGCCAAAGAGGTATGAGGGATGCCAGGAAAGGTGTTCTTCCAGAGTAACGAGTCAAAGACTCGATAAAGAAAGGTTTCTACCTTTCTACTTTCTTCTTGCCTGGGATGTAGTTGAGATGCTTGGAGGTAGCCCAGTCACTTTGCAACTATGAGGACTGAATGGTGAGGATGATGAAGAAAAAAAAAAGAAGCCTGCATCTGCAGTGACATCTTGGGCTGCCGTATCACCCTTGGACTTCCTGTTACATGCGCTAAGAAAGTAAGCCCTGGTCGTTTCGGCCAGGGATTATGAAAAGTCCACAGAGTAAATATTTCACGTTTTAGGCCATTCGGTTTCTGTCCCAGCTACCCGACTGTGCTAATTTACTATGAAATCAACCATAAACAGTTCGTCAGCCAACGCGCATGGCTGTGTGCCAATACAGCTTCATTTACAGACACTCAAATTTGAATTTTATGTAATTTTCTTTTTTCTTTTTTTTGGACAGAGTCTCACTTTGTCACCCAGGCTGGAGTGCAGTGGTGCACTCCTGGCTCCCGGCAACCTCCGCCTCCTGCGTTCAAGTGATTCTCCTGCCTCAGCCTCTCAAATAGCTGGGATTACAGGCACGCGCCACCACGCCCTGCTAACGTTTGTATTTTTAGTAGAGATGGGGTTTCACCATCAGGCTGGTCTCGAACTCCTGACCTCAGGTGATCCACCTGCCTCAGACTCCCAAAGTGCTGGCATTACAGGCATGAGCCACCATGCCCAGCCAAATTTTATATAATTTTCATGTCTCATGAAATAGTTTTTTTTTTTTAATTACTTAAAAAATATAAAAATTATTCCTAGGTTGCAGGCCATAGAGAAGCAAGGAGTAGCTGTTTAGCTCCCAGGCCTTAGTATCCCTGGGTTTAAGATGTTAGGATGATTTTCTGTGACTGGCCGCCTCATGCAGTCCTGCTTGACACGTTGACAGTGATGGTGATGTTCTTTTTTGGGAAATATGCCTAACCCTTCTTGCTTTTCTTACGTCTCTTTCAGAGGGTCTTGCTGTTGGAGTTGGATTCGGGGCTGTAGAAAAGACGGCATCTGCTACCTTTGAGAGTGCCAGGTAAGCCAGCATCCGGAGCCCTAGAGCATGGTTCTGCACCCAGGGCTGCTCTGGGTGTGCGTGTCACCTGGGTGGGTTCCCTTGGCATTGTTGTTCTGCACCCAGCCCCACAGGGCCAAGATGGTTGGAGGTGGCATAGAGTCAGGTGAAGGCCATACCTTAGAGAGGAGTCTTTCAAAGGAACTATCAAGTGAATCATTTTGAAAACAAAACAGGGATATAATCACGTGCTGTACTCTAAGCACTTCAAAGGTGTGAAGACTAACGACGAAAAAAGAAAATAAAGGGAGCCACTGACACTTTTCAGGCCTTTCCTTTTTTTTTTTTTTGTTATACTTTAAGTTCTGGGGTACATGTGCAGAACGTGCAGGTTGGTTACATAGGTATACATGTGTCATGGTGGTTTGCTGCATCCATCCCCCCATCATCTACATTAGTTATTTCTCCTAATGTTATCCCTCCCCAATGCTCCCACCCCTTGCTATCTCTCCCCTAGCCTCCCCCCACTCCAATAGGCCCTGGTGTGTGATGGTCCCCTCCCTGTGTCCATGTGTTCTCATTGTTCAACACCCACTTAAGAGTGACACCATGCCGTGTTTGGTTTTCTGTTCTTGTGCCAGTTTGCTGAGAATGATGGTTTCCAGCTTCATCCATGTCCCTGCAAAGGACGTGAACTCATCCTTTTTTATGCCTGCATAGTATTCCATGGTGTATATGTGCCACATTTTCTTTTTTTAGTCTATCATTGATGGGCATTTGGGTTGGTTCCAAGTCTTTGCGAGAGACAGTGCTGCAATAAACATGTGTGCATGTGTCTTTATAATAGAATGATTTATAATCCTCTGGGTATATACCTAGTAATGGGATTGCTGGGTCAAATGGTATTTCTAGTTCTAGATCCCTGAGGAATTGCCACACTGTCTTTCACAATGCTTTTACACTAAATTTTTACACAGTGTAAACATTTAGTGGAATTCCACTAATTTACATTCCCACCAACAGTGTAAAAGCACTCCTATTTCTCCACATCCTCTCCAGCATCTGTTATCTCCTGATTTTTTAATGATCACCATTCTAACTGGCATGAGATAGTATCTCATTTGGTTTTGATTTGCATTTCTCTGATGACCAGTGATGATGAGCTTTTTTTCATGTTTTTTGGCTGCATGAATATCTTCTTTTGAAAAGTGTCTGTTCATATCCTTCACTTACTTTTTGATGGGGTTGTTTGTTTTTTTCTTGTAAATTTTTTTAAGTTCTTTGTAGATTCTGGCTATTAGCCCTTTGTCAAATGGGTAGATTACACAATTTTTTCCCATTCTGTTGGTTGCTGGTTCACTCCAATGATAATTTCTTTTGCCATGCAGGAGCTCTTAAGTTTAATTAGATCCAAGTTGTCTATTTTGGCTTTTGTTGCCATTGCTTTTGGTGTTTTAGTTTAGTCCTTGCCTATGCCCATGTCCTGAATGGTATTGCCTAGGTTTTCTTCTAGGGTTTTTATGGTATTAGGTCTTATGTTTAAATCATTAATCCATCTGAAGTTAATTTTTGTATAAGGTGTGAGGAAGGGACCCAGTTTCAGCTTTCTGGATATGGCTAGCCAGTTTTCCCAACACCATTTGTTAAATAGGGAATCCTTTCCCCGTTGCTTGTTTTTGTCAGGTTTGTTAAGGATCAGATGGTCGTAGATGTGTGGCGTTACTTCTGAGGCCTCTGTTCTGTTCCATTGGTCTATATCTCTGTTTTGGTACCAGTGCCATGCTGTTTTGATTACTATAGCCTTGTAATATAGTTTGAAGTCAGGAAACATGATGCCTCCAGCTTTATTTTTGTTTTGCTTAGCTTAGGATTGTCTTGGCTATGCAGGCTCTTTTTTGGTTCCATATGAAGTTTAAGGTGTTTTTTCCAATTCTGTGAAGAAAGTCAGTAGTAGCTTGATAGGGATAGCATTGAATCTATAAATTACTTTGGGCAGTATGGCCATTTTCACGATATTGATTCTTCCTAACCATGAGCATGGAATGTTTTTCCATGTGTTTGTGTCCTCTCTTATTTCCTTGAGCGGTGGTTTGTAGTTCTCCTTGAAGAGGTCCTTCACATTTCTTGTTGTATTCCTAGGTATTTTATTCTCTTTGTAGCAATTGTGAATGGGAGTTCACTCATGACTTGGCTCTCTGTTTGTCTGTTATTGGTGTATAGGAATGCTTATGATTTTTGCACATTGATTTTATATCCTGAGACTTTGCTGAAGTTGCTTATTAGTTTCAGGAGATTTTGACTGAGACAATGGAGTCTTCTAAATATACAATCATGTCGTCTGCAAATAGAGACACTTTGACTTCCTCTTCTCCTAATTGAATACTCTTTATTTCTTTTTCTTGCCTGACTGTCCTGGCCAGAACTTCCAATACTATGTTGAATAGAAGTGGTGAGAGACGGCATCCTTGTCTTGTGTCAGTTTTGAAAGGGAATGCTTCCAGTTTTTGCCCATTTAGTATGATATTGGCTGTGGGTTTGTCATAAATAGCTCTTACTATTTTGAGATAAGTTCCATCGATACCTAGTTTATTGAGAGTTTTTAGCATGAAGGGCTGTTGAATTTTGTTGAAGGTTTCAGGCCTTTCCTTTTTGAAGCCCTCGCTCTATCTTTCTTGATGCTGGGCTCTCCTGGAGGAAGCATCCTTCCTTCTCACTGAATGCCCCATCCCTGTGCAACCTTCTTCGTTCTCGTGACTTTATTTTCCATCTATTTGCTGGTGATACCCAAGTTGATCTCCAGCTGAGACCTTTGTCCTGAACGTGTTCCTTTTTGTCTCCGTCTGCTTTCGTGTGGAACCTGCCCCTTCTCCAGGCTTCCCTGTCCCTGCTGTACCCAGTTGACCAAGCCAACCCTGCTGTCACTCTCCATGCCTCATTTTCCCTCACCTTCCATACACAAGCACTGGGCCTTGTAAATTCTTTGCTCTTCTACCTGCCTGGAGGTAAACAGGGCATAAGTAAGGCCACAGCCCTGGGATCCCGTGATGTCCTCTAGACCTCGTGCAGGTGGGGTCTCTGTGGTCCACCCTGGCCCACAAGCCATAAATGCCACAGCCTGCAGGGTGGAGCCTTCTATCCAAAGGCAGCAAACTCAGGTGCCTTCAGGGAACTAAAAGATCATTAAAACGGGTGGAGACAGTCAGGTGGAGACAGTTGGGAACCATGAGGACTGAGGCGAACGTGAAGCAGCTTGTGCACTGTCTGAAGGTACTTGAATTCACAATTATTTTAAAACAAAATTCAGTGCAGTGGCTCAGGGGCGACTGGTTTGTCACTCCTGTAGCTCATCCACTGTCTTCAGACTGATGCAATCCCAAAATATTCTCCCCAACTCCCCCAAGGAAATAGCACTCCCTCCTGCAGCCGTTGGTCGTGACTGTCAGAAACTACTTTCTTGTCTAACCCCGTTTCCATCCTTCCCTGATTACCAAGCCTGCATGGGGCCTGTTTAAGCACCCTGAGGACTGTGTTCAGGCCACCTCCTTGCCTCTGTTTCCCCAGCTGAAGTGGAGCCCCTGCGTGGTCAGCGTGGTCATTGCTGGTCACTGAATTCTAAGGCTGCATATGAAGAGGTGTGCCTGCCCCATGAAGCCCCGAATATGTGCATGGGCTGAAATGTTCTAGGACAAAACTTTTCTTGTTGTTCTCAACTTGATATTCCTGCCTCTCAGACTCCCAAGTCATTGATTAAAATGATGCCGATGGTGAAAACCACATGAGACAATAGAGAAGGAAGGCAGAGCCTTTGGAATGTAAGAAATGTCACCCAAAACAAGGGCTAATTATGAGTCATCACACCCTGCAGACTGCTCTTCTCAGCGCAGGGCCTGGGGTGGGGGCATGTGGCTCTTCTGCCCCTGGCACAGCAGTTTTGATCCTGACTTCACTAGACCACAAGAGACTTCAGAGTCAAGCAGGATCCACAGGGATGAAGAGCCCAGAGGGTCTGACCTTATAAACATCCAAAGGCCAGGTCCTCCCGGAGCGCAGGAAACCGCACACGCTGCAGAAGGTCTGTGCCCAGCAAGTGACAGCTGTGCCCCAGGCGTGGAACTCACAGGCCAGGCTGTCTGGTGGCACCAGGTCCCCTGCGACATCACGATGTCAACTCCAATGTTCCTCTGCTCTGTCACCTGCACTTTCTGCCAATCTTCATAAGTATTTCGGAAGAAAGTGGAGCAAAAATACTTCCAACTCAGCCCCTCCCTTCCCTTGACCAAACAGATTCTCTCTGAGTTCTAAAAGCCCTCGACAGGATCCTCTAATTGGGGTTGAGTCCAGGCAGCACATCTTGGTGTCTTTAGCGTCACGAGACCCTCCGCTATACAAGCATCACTGGAGGGTCCGTATGCTCCCACACCCGACCCACTGCTGTCACAGCCTCAGGGGCAGGAATGGTGGAACTCCGCTGCCATTGCCACTATGTCCACAGAGAATTGGGGTTGGGGCCCCCCTGTAATGCAGGCTGCAGAGAAGGAAAGGGGGAAGAACCCTCCCTCAAGCAGACCCTTCAGCCCATTCTCCCCCATTTGAAAAACACGTACAGTTTGTGATTTGGTTTCCTCCTTTCTAAACATCTCCGCTTTTCTTCTTGGGTGGCAAGATGGAGAACAGCCCCCAGGGCAAGGCTTGTTAGCTTTCTCTGCCTTTAGTTCATACTACACATAGGATTTCATGGGAGGATAGGGACTAGAGGTAGTGGAGAGTGAGGACTTCCCGCTTGAGTAGCCAAGGGGGATAGGTGCGTGCTGAACTGTGGCCTGGACAGGCAGAGCCTGCCACCCTGCAGGGCTGTAGAATGTTCAACCAATAAATGACGGATCAGGGCCAGTGCTGTGCCTGTTGACACGAAGAGGTCAAGGGATGCAGCTTCCAGTTGTCTCATAATGCCGGGGCTTTTGAACCAGCGTCTGCGCCTGTGTGTAGTGTGGAAGCCAGCTCTGCGGAAACAGGAAGAGGGCTGCTCCGGTGTTCAGACGCCAAGGAGGCATCTTGCCTCAGATTAGCGCCTGCAATCCAGGATGAAACTTCTGCTTGATAGATTGCACTAACTCCACCCACACTCATTTCTCAGTTTCCTGTTTCAAGAGGGAAAAGAAAAGGCACTGACCGTGTAAGATGATTAAAGCAGAAAGTGAATGGGCAACCCTGTTGGAGGGTTGGAGTCATGAGGTCCTCAGCATTGACTAAGGCAGCATGAGGCCAGGACCACTGTGCCAGAGTGCCAGGCAAAGGGATTGTGCACCTGCCCCTGCCTGCCCAGAATCTCCCAACTCAGGTGTCTCCACTGAGGCTGCAGATGCATAGCTATCGTCTGAGCAGTCCTGGTCTCCACTCATTCATTCATTCATTCATTCACTCATTCATTCATTCTTTCTTTAGTGAGTACTGCTGTGTGTCCTGCAATGTGCTAGTCACTGCAGAAAACAAAGTTGGTATGAAACACCTCTTCCAAGAAGCTAAACATTTGTTACTAGTACTTCCAGTAACATGGTCCTCAGCTGACATGGAAGTCCCATGGCCAACAAACAAACTGGTAAACGTGGTTTTTACTGTGCAGCCAAGGACTAAGGAGAAAGAAATGCCAGATGCTAGAAATCAAGGGGAAAATCAAAGACATCGTGGTAGGTGGTTTCAGATCTTCATAGAGGTTCAAAAGACTGAGGGTTGGATGTTATGCCTAGCTTGATTCCAGCTACTTGGGAGGCTGATGCAGGAGCGCTTGAACTCAGGAGGCGGAGGTTACAGTGAGCTGAGATCTCGCCACTGCATTCTAGCCTGGACAACAGAGCAAGACTCTGTCTCAAAAAAAAAAAAAAAAACAGGCCAGGTGTGGTGGCTCACACCTGTAATCTCAGCAGTTTGGGAGGCTGAGGTGGCTGGGTCACCTGAGATGAGGAGTTGGAGACCAGCCTGACCAATGTGGTGAAACCCCATCCCTACTAAAAAAAACAAAAAATTAGCTAGGTGTGGTGGTGGGTGCCTGTAATCCCAGCTACTCAGGAGGCTGAGGCAGGAGAATTGTCCATGGAGTGAATGGAGCCTTGCCCTTGAATGTCGGAGCTGAAATGACCCAGCCTAAAGACCAGAGCTGTAGGCATTGCCTTTCTGTAAAAGAAGTTATAAAACTCCACCCACTGGTCCAGGAACTTACACGTGGAGCTTGTCCTCTCTCCAGGATCTTGGACAGAGAGACAGGGTAAAAGGGAGGATTAAACTATGTGGAGGATAGGAGAACCCCAGACCTCCGTCACACAAGGGTATACGGTACCAACTTTTATACTCTGTCTTGTAGCAGAAACTCCAAATAAAGAAATTAACATAAAAACAGGCCTAAGGTAATAGACATCTTTTAGGCTCTAGCAGGAATAAGCATAAAGCCCTTACCTACACAAAGCTCTAACTTTTCCGCTAACCAGGCACAGCAGATGCCTGGGGCCAAGGAGGGGGACTCTTAAGTACGGTTACAGTTACACTCACATAGAAAATAAAACAGAGACAAACCGCATAGGGAAACATGCCGCTGCGCAGGAAGGATACCACTTACAAAACTAGAAATAATAAAACTACATGAGAAATGCATCAGGCAGATGCAAACTGAGGGGCCAACTCCCTGATCACTCTCCTCAAAACTGCCAAGATGGTCCCAAAACAAGGGAAGTCTAAGAAATAGTCCAGAGGAGATGAAGGAGACTACATGTAAGGTGCTGTTCTAGATGAGATCTTTGTATAGAAAGCAGATGTTAGGGAGGAACTGGTGAAATCTGAATACACTGTAGAGTGCAGTTAAAAGTAATGCACCTGGCCAGGTGCGGCGGCTCACGTCTGTAATCCCAGCACTTTTGAGAGACTGAGGCAGGCAGATTCCTTGAGGTCAGGAATTTGTGAGTAGCCTGACCTACATGCTGAAACCCCATCTCTACTAAAAATACAAAAATTAGCCGGGCATGCTGGCGAGTGTCTTTGATCCCAGCTACTTGGGAGGCTGAGGCAGGAGCACTTGAACTCCAGAGGCGGAGATTACAGTGAGCTGAGATCTTGCCACTGCACTGCAGCCTGGACAACAGAGCAAGACTCTGTCTCAAAAAGAAAAAAGAAAAAAAAGCCGGGCATGGTGGCTCACGCCTCTAATCCCAACAGTTTGGGAGGCTGAGGCAGGTGGATCACCTGAGGTCAGGGGTTCGAGACCAGGCTGACCAATGCAGTGAGACCCTGTCTCTACTAAAAAAAGAGAAAATTAGCCAGGTATGGTGGTGGGCACCTGTAATTCCAGCAACTTGGGAGGCTGAGGCAGAAGAATCACTTGAACCTGGGAGGCGGAGGTTGCAGTGAGCTGAGATCACGCCATTGCACTCCAGCCTGGGCAACACAGCAAGACTCTGTCACAAACAGAAAAAAAAGTAATGCACCAATCTGGGTTCCTTAGGTGTGACCAATGTTCCATCCAATGTGAGATGTTAACTAGAGGGGAAACTGAGTACAGGGTATATAGAAACTCTCTGTACTATCTTTGAGCTTTTCTATAGACCTAAAGCTAATCTAAAATGAAAGGTTTATTAAAAAAAAAAACCGCATAAGCCTGCCAAAAATGAAAGTACTTTTTAATACTTAATAAGGGATAGATTCATAATAATAAAATGTAATAGTTTTACGAAAGACACCAAGGAGGAAAGCCACCCCCGTGATCCGATCACCTCCCACCATATCCTCCCCCCGCATTGGGGATTGAATTCCACATGAGCTTTGGGCAGAGACACAGATCCATACCACATCCTCCAGGGACTGAGACCGAATCTGGAGACACCAGAGGCAGAGATGGATTCTCTACGCAGAAAGTTCAACTCACAGATTTCTGAGCTCTAACTGAAGACAAGGGAATGCTGTCTTCAAAGTCCCAAGGAAAAGTAACTCCCATTCTAAAGCAGAAGCTGGCAACCTTTCTCTTAAAGTTCCAGATGGCCTATGGACCATGTGATCTCTGTCATAACTACTTGACTGCCTGTGGTGGAAATGCCAAGGTAGCCCCAGACAGTACATAAAGAAATGGGCGTGGCTGGCCCTGTGCAGTGACTCACACCTGTAATCCCAGCACTTTGGGAGGCTGAAGGGGGCAGATCCCCTGAGGTCAGGAGTGAGACCAGCCTGGCCAACGTGGTGAAACCCTATCTCTACTAAAAATACAAAAAACTAGCTGGGCATGGTGGCACACGCCTGTTGTTCCAGTTACTTGGGAGGCTGAGGCAGGAGAATTGCTTGAACCTGGGAGGTGGAGGTTGCAGTGAGCTGAGATTGTGCCATTGCGCTCCAACCTGGGGAACAAGAGTGAAACTTCATCTCTATAAAAATAAGAAGAAGAAATGGGCGTGACTGTACACAGTTCAAGTTTATTTACAGAAATAGGTTGTGGGCTCTTGGGGTGAAGTTTGCCCATCCCTAGTCTATTGCCAAGTTGAAGTTTTCACTGAGAGCAAATATAGACTGCCAAGTTTACCACTTATTAACCATTGATACAGGATCTGTATACAAGTATATCAAAGCAAAAGGGAAAAGAAGTAATTAGTAAATTATGCTAGGTCCGGCGTGGTGGCTCACGCCTGTAATTCCAACACTTTGGGAGGCTGAAGCAGAAGGATCACTTGTGTCCCAGAGATCTAGGCTGGCCAGGGCCACATAGGGAGACCCCATCTCTATAAAAGATAAAAAAGTCAGCTAGGCATCGTGGTGTGCGCCTGTGATCCCAACTACTCTGGGGGCTGAGGCAAGAGGATGACTTGAGCCTGGGAGATCAAGGCTGCAGTGAGGTGTGATTGGGTCACTGCGCTCTAGCCCGGGTGACAGAGCAAGACTTTGTCTCAAAAAAACAACAATAAATATGCTAGTGAATCTAAAAGGACAATTATACTAACAGAGAGAGGGAAATAGGGTGGAGGAGGGAAGAGGGAATGCACAAAAGAATAAAAAATACTGGGAAGAGAGATGGAAAATCAGACTGAAATAATCCAGCCATCAGATGGTAGAATTTATCTCTTCAAAGAGGTTTAGCTTTTTAAAATTACAGTTCTAAGTGATTTACAAGTGGCACACTTAAAATAGGATGTGGTAAAGTTGAAAAGAAAGGAATGAAGAAAGAGAGAAGGCAAATGCGAATCCGAAGAAAGCAGGTATTACCGATTTTGTCTCGGACAAACCAGACTTGAAGGCAGAAAGCCAGATAAGAGATAAAGGTCGGTACTTAAGAAAAGGGGAAGTCATGTACCAGAATGACATCATGATTTATGTTTGTAGGCACCTAGCAACATAAGCCTCGAACCATTTAAAGGAAAAATCATCGGAATTGCAAGGAGAAACACAATCATAGTGGGGGAGTTTCATGTCCCTGTCTGATACTTGCAGACGACGCAGATATTAAGTTAACAAAATGCATACAGTGGACGTACGTAAACTGCAACCTAGCCATTAGAAAGCTTACATTCATTTCAAGCCACTTGAAGATTCCTAAAATGGATTAGGGTGTTCTGCCACAGAGAGTCAGAATACATGCCCCAAGATCAATACCATTCAGGCCGCATTGTCTGACTTCAACGTGATATAATTGAAAATCAATAGCAGAAAAGATAGCTGCAGTAATTGATTAATGGGCAGTTAAGCCCACAGGCAGCAGAAGATTAACACAGTCCAGGCTCCCAAGGGCTTGATACAAGCCAGACTGAGAAACCAGCAGAACAGGCAAGCTGTTTGCTCATCTCAGGGGCTCTTCATAGAATCGGCTACATTTCATCAGAAGCGTAGGAGTGGTCAGGTTGGGTAAGGAAATATAAGGGCAGGTAATGCTGTGAGCAAATGCCAAGGCAGCTGCCAAGGTTCTTTCAGAGCTGGTGGACAGATATGACAGATGATAGAATTTGCTGGTGCTTTAGAGAAGGTGAGTCTAAAGGATTGGATTGGCTGGTTGCAGTGGCTCCTGCCTATAATCCCAGCACTTTGGAAAGCTGAGATAGGCTGGTCGCTTAAGCCCAGGAGTTCAAGACCAGCCTGGGCAACGTGGTGAAACCCTGTCTCTATAAAAAATACAAAAAAATTAGCCAGGTGGGGTGGCATGCACCCTTAGTCCCAGCTACTCTGGAGCCTGAGGTGGGAGGACCACCTGAGCCTAGGGAGGTTGAAGCTACACTAAGCTGTGATCGTGCCACTGCACTCCAGCCTGGGAGACAGAGAGACTGTGCCTCAAAAAAGAAAATAATAAATAAAAGGTTGGATTGAGGCAGGAAAAAAACAAGTGTATTACTCAGCAAAAAGTTGGCAACTATGGTGGGTTCTGATGCAGGCAAGAGACATCACCCAGGACATTAACTCAAACATTCATCTGGCTAAGATTAAATAATTTGGGAGAGCAGGTGGGGGAGATTGACCAATGTGAAGAACGCAGCAATTGACAAAGAATATTTACAGACCACTCACGGCTGTGTGTTTTAGCAGCAATGAAGAAGATACAGGATGCTGTGATGACAATGAGAATAAGGACTGATCCCAGGAAGAGCTGTTGCAGACGGAACCCACAGACAGCGTCTGCCGGCTGATTTTGTGGTTGCGTGAAAGGGAGAAGGGAGAATTTGAGTCCAGGTGACAGGAGACATAAGTTAATCTCGTGCTGTGGAGGGGATGAGAGGGTAGAAGGACTGCATTTACACCGAATGGGGAAAGCGTTACCCAGCACAGGCCCAGGGTAAACGCTCACCAAGCTAACTGAGCCAGGTAGTTTCCGACTCCTTTGGCAGACCATAGTGTGCTAGCCAAATTTGGCCCAACACCTGTTTCCGGAAATGAGGCTTTATTGGCGCACAGGCAGAGCCATGGGTTTACATATGGTCTGTGGCTCCATAGGTGCCGCAATGGCTGATCTGCATAATGGCCAGAAAAATCTCAAGGCTGAAAAGCTGAAGATATTTACTATCTGACCTCCCCTTTCCTTTTTTTCTTCCTTTCTTTTTCTTCCTCTCCCTTCCCCTCCCCTCCCCTCCCCTCCCCTCCACTCCCCTCCCCTCCCCTCCACTCCCCTCCCCTCTTCTCTTTTTTTTGAGACAGGGTCTCACTGTCACCCAGGCTGGAGTACAGTGGTGCAATCATGGCTTACTGTACCCTTGACCACCCTGGGCTCCAGCGACCCTCCCATCTCAGCCTCCCTCCCAAGTAGCTGGGCCTAGAGGTACATGCCACCACGCCCAGTTAATTTTTGTATTTTTTGCAGAGATAGAGTTTTGCCATGTTGCCCAGGCTGGCCTCGAACTCCTGAGCTCAAGTGACTTGCCTGCCTCAGCCTCCAAAAGTGCTGGGATTACAAGTGTGAGCCAACGCCCCTGGCTTTCTGACCCTTTTCAGAAAGTGTGTAGATCCCTAATTTAGTAAACATAATTCCTGGTTTTAGCCCAGATTCATCATTACTCTGAGGCTGTCTTTTTTATGACCTCTTGCTTGTACCCTGTTTATTGAAGCCAGAGGCTTCATATAAACATTGCCTATGGCATCATAGCCACCCACCAGAATGATTCCAAGAAGGCACTGTCTTCCCTTCCCACTTAAGGGGTTTCTGACCTGGGAAGAAGACACGCAGGCACCTCTCCTATCGTGTGTGGCTGCTGCCATCTGGTGTACAGATTCCATTACTTCCTCGCCTTCCTGGAGCTTTCCCCAGCTCCTTCCCCTCTGACCACCTCCCAACCTGGCCAGGTCAGCTTGCACCAAGGTGTACATTCGGAGGTCACTGTCTCCTGAATTAGAAAGACTCTCAGCCAGCAGAGGGAGGCCTATAGTTCAAGGGAAACACAGCTTGGCTTCTTTCTGTTCTGATCCCATAGCAGTTTCTGTTTCAACCACAAAGAAATTCTTCAGACCGAATGTACTTGGGGAATTGCATGCTTAAGTGGTTTTCCTTTCTGAAGGATCGTCACTTCGAAGAGTGTGTTCTCTGGAGATGGGACATGCCCTCAGCTCTCACTTCACTCAGTGGCAGGCATAATTCAAATCAGCAGGGAGAACGAGGTTGCTTATACTTAAACATTCAGCTTCAGATACCACCTCCTGTTTTAAGCTTTGACTAAGCATGCGTCAAGAGACCTTTGTAGTCGGTGGACCCACCTTGACCTACAGGTGTAGCGAGCATCAGAGAGCAGGTTGTGCACAGCAGAGGAGGCTGGCTGCGAACTTTAGCGCGCCATGGATAGTCCACAAAACACATCCCCAAGGTATCACCGGACCAGCTAATGCTAACCAACACCCAGACACTTGGTAAAGAGGATACATGGTTGATTAGTCTACGTTTAGACGTAATATAGCTCATTAAATTACACATGGAGGCATCAGAACCAATTTTAAGTATATGTTTGCTCTCCGATCAAAGAGTAATGATCATAAGTACATACATACATAAATATGTATGTTGATGTATTAGCAATTATTTAAGACAGCAGCCATTAGTTAACTAAGCAACCCTTTATTTAGAAAAATGGCGACTGACATATTTTCCTGGTCATTAATCAACATTAGCCAGTAGATGAGCATGTCTATATGTGTAAGATACATTACATGTGTGTGTCTATCTGTCCAAGGAGTCCCCCTACTTTTGCTCCAGTGGAGTGTGTGTGTGTGTGTGTGTGTGTGTGTGTACAGGATCTTGCTCTGTTGCTCAGGCTGCAGTGCAGTGGCACAATCATAGCTCGCTCGCTGCAGCCTTGACCTCTTGGGCTTAAATAATCCTAACTTTTCAGCCTCCCAAGTAGCTAAGACTCCGGGTGTACATCCTGTAGATTACCGAAAGCATGCCTGTGAGAAGTTACAAAGGAGACTTCATTGTTGTGGCAGGGAGGAGTCTCAGAGAACTCACATGGAAACATTTTAATTATAGTTCACTCTAACATCCTTGAACACGCAAGCTGCCCTCACTGTCTCCTGCCAAGCCTCCATGCAGCTTCTCTTGCCATGCCTGGACCTGCCCTGGGCAGCACTCAGTCTCCCAGACTTGGGGAGCATCCCAGGGAGACCCTTCCTTCCTCAGAGTTGCTGATCTTGACCTCTTCCCTGCCTAGCATCCTTCCCAGCCTGGTCTCCCTGGAAAGTGGCCTTTAGCCTGAGAAGTGGAGACCCAGCCTGAGGGCAGTAAGTTGCGTGCGGGGAAAATACCTTGACACCTTGATCCCACCGTTCCCACCCTTTCACAGCAGAAAAATGCCCCTCCTGCCCTTCCACCACTTCGGCACAATCTCCTTCTATTCTTTATCTGCAGTCGCACACTGTGCTCTCAGTTTTATTGTATGCAGGCAAGCTCTTCTCTTGAACCGATCACAGTTCAAGAACTGTGTGGAACTGTCTGGAACTGTAGAGTGATCTACTGGCAGCTCCTTTTCTTCAATTTTCCTGTTACATCCTCCCACACTGCACAGCCTTACCTTGAATTACAAAGAGACGGTGGAATTTGCTAGTGCCGGCAGGCAGGGGTGGACAGACAGCGCCATCACGTGGTAGCTTGGCATCAGAGGTCGCTGGACAGAGTACCAAAAAGGAAGAAGGTTGGCCAGGAGAGGCAGCTGAGACATGTGTGTTGCTATCCGAATTCATGTTCTGCTTGTGCAGAAGGTGTACCTGCAAATGCTATGGACCATATATGTAATTTACTTGTAACTTTGGACGTGCCCAACTTTGCTTCGGACATTTTTCAAAAGAGTAACGTCCTTATATTTTGGCTATTGTACCCTGATTTTTCACCCCTGATTGAATTCAGCATTTACAAAGCTCATTATTATCTTATTTTCCCATGTCAGAAATAAAAGTATAGCTTTTATGTGACCCTACACAGAGGGGTAGAAATGTGAAATGGGCCCGTGAAAGCATAGGAAGCTACTCCAAGCCTTGGATGGTCTACCCCAGTAGAGGAACAGAGAGGTGTGAAAAGTCTCACTTCCGAACACCCAAAGATCAGTTCCATTTTTCTTTTTGCCATTTTGAGGGGAGAGGGTGAGATTTACTTTTCTAGTGACTTAAAAATAAACAATGTTTTTTATTGTATGCGTTCTGGGAAGTGAAGAAAGTGGGTGAGGTAAGTCCACTGGATGCGTGGGCAAAGCCAGACGAGGATCAAGCAGGTTCTCACTATCTTATGTAATTTGCCATCAAGTCATTTATCCGTCTGTCTGCCCGTCTATCCATCCTTTTACTCCACAGAGATTCACTGAGCACAGGATTCATCTTTTTGGAGAAAGATAACTTAGGATGTTTATTTCTTTTTTCCTCCTTTTTTTTTTTTTTTTTTTTTGGAGACAGAGTTTCATTCTTATTGCCCAGGCTGCAATACAATGGCGTGATCTTGGCTCACCACAACCTCCACCTCCCTGGTTGAAGCGATTCTCCTGCCTCAGCCTCCCAAGTAGCTGGCATTACAGGCATGCGCCACCACGCCTGGCTGATTTTTTGTATTTTTAGTACAGACGGGGTTTCTCCATGTTGTTCAAGCTGGTCTCAAACTCTGGACCTCAGGTGATCCACCTGCCTTGGCCCCCCCCAGAGTGCTGGGATTACAGGCGTGAGCCACTGCGCCCAGCCTAGGATAATTATTTCATCCATTGCAACTGGGAAAGCAGGCTTGAAATTATAGGATTGGGGGGCTGGACATGGTTTTGAAAAATCATCTTGCCTCTTAAGTTTTTTTTTTTTTTTTCTTTTTTTGGTGCTATGACTTGGATCTGAACTTTTTTTGTTGTTAATAGCTGAAGCTTTTGGAAAAAGTTCCTAAGTGCACACTCTGGATGGAACAGATACCACCCTTTCCCCGAAAGTCCCTCCTCTGCACTTGGCAGAAAACTCCCTATCTAGCCCAAGTCTCTAATGTTACAAGCGAAGAAACTGAAGTCCCAGAGTGGAAAAAGAAGTTAATCAGGGATGATTCGAGTCAGAGCTCTGGGTTCCTGAATCCTGGGGCTCTCTCCTCCCCTCCGAGGGCTGCTCTGTCAGTAGCTGGTCACGTTTCCATGTCAGAGGGTGGAGGGAACTTCCAGGATGTCTTAGAAGGTCTGCTTTTCTCATTATCTCAGCTTCCCCTCTGAAGCTCACTCCCCCCCACCGCTTTCTTGACATTTTTTCCCTTGTCCCATTTGAACTTCAAGAAGTGCCCCTCCCATTCTTGGACCACCTCAAAACTTTTGAGCAAGCTTCTGGAAACTTATCTATTTTGTGCGTTGCAGTAGAAAGCTCAAATTAACGGAGCCAGATGGGGTGGAGAGCTGGGAAGTGAACAGGGAGAAATGAATCGTCTTGGGCCTCATCTCCAGAGTCCCTGTCCGAACCTGGGCAGTTCTTACCTCCCTCTGCCCCTCTCTTTCCTCTCCCCTTCGTCCTTCTCATGGCTTTTTATGATAATGCTTTTCAGGTTCCCAATAAGAGCACCATTTTTCAGGAAAAAAAGGAGCAATGTTTTGCCAGTAAGATGTGTGTTCTTGTATTAGCACCACTGATGTCCCCATAGTTGCACACCTAAGGTTTTTCTTTGACTGAGTAATCCTGCCAGGGGAGAAGAGCTACCCCTTGGAGCCTTTGTCCTCCACATCCCCAGGTCTAGGCCGACAAATACAATCCCATCGTTACCTGGAAACCTGGTGAGTTTCCAGACCATGCAGAGGCGAATCTGGAACTTAATCGCCATTTGCCTACAAAAGAGGCCATGATGGAGCCCGGTGCTTGTGAATCTCTGGGTTGAATGGATACACAGGTGGACAGATGGGTGAATGATCTAGTTACCTGTCAACCTGAGACTGTCCATGAGGTTCCGTCTTAGTCTGGCTTCGTCCATGTCTGGGAGACTTTTACGACCCACTTTCTTCACTCCCCAGGACTGATGGAACAAATAACGTTATTCAACCAAAGTCACTCAAAAAGTAAATGTGTCACCCCAAAAATGACAAAAAGAAAAATCTAGTGGATTTTGGGGTGTTCTGAAGTTAGCACTCTTCACACCTGTACTTTTTTCTCCTAGCACAGATAGTCCAAGTGTAGGGTGACCGCTGTGTGTGGTCGGCGTTGGCCTCACCGGTATTACACATCCGGTTACCGTCATCTGTCTCTTCCTGCTACTACTTACTCTGAAAGATGGTTTTCCTTTGAAGGATGGAGAAATTTTTCCAATCCAGACCTCCTGGCAGCTAGGCTGCAATCACACACACTCACTCACTCTTATACTGCACAAAGACAAACAAAATCCCAGAAGGGATATTAAGACATGTGAGCATCAGCACTCTGTCCTCCTGGTGACATCTCTCTATGAAGTCTTAGGTGGGACTTCACCTGATAAGTACCTGACAATCGGACTGAGCACTTGGCCCTTATTCTATATGCCTCAGTTTCCACACTCATCACGTGAGAGAGGCAGATTGTATCCACGGTTATGAGATTATTGGCCTTTGTTGGACAATGAAGACATCTTCCAGATATGTAAAGACTGACAAAGGACCGCCACCTTTTATGTTTTTCAAAGTAAAGGCACTGAAGGAAAGATGCGATTGTAGACCACCGTGATCAGTGAATTCTTTCATGAGATGTCACTCTTGTAGAAAGTGCGGCCGGGTGCGGTGGCTCATGCCTATAATCCCAGCACTTTGGGAACTTGAGGCCAGCGGATCACTTGAGATCAGGAAATTGAGACCAGCCTGGTCAACATGATGAAACCCTGTCTCTACTAAAAAAATACAAAACTTAGTTAGGCGTGGTGGCGGGCACCTGTAATCCCAGCTATTTGGGAGGCTGAGGCAGGAGAATCACTTGAACCTGGGAGGTGGAGGATGCTGTGAGCTGAGATGGTGCCACTGCATTCCAGCCTGGACAACAGAGCAAGACCTTGTCTCAAAAATTAGAAGAAAAGAAAGGCTGGGGTTGGGGGCAGCAGTCAAGTCTGTGTCTAGTCTCTGGCCCCAGAACCTACCTCTTTACTAGATCATTCTAGGCTATGAGGCGACCTGCCCAGGCAGGAGGAGAAGCTAAGTGGGGGAGCCTGGGGGAGTGGGTGGGCCTTGCTTCCTGTTGAGTTTAACTTACGGTAGACCCCTCATACCTCACTGTTTGTGTTGCGGGGATGAATAGGGGAATTGATGCTATTTAAGACTATGGATTCCGAGGCTTGACTCCCTGGGTTCAAATCCTGGCTCTTTCATCAACTGGCTCTATGACTTTGATGTGTTGCTTTTCGTATGTGCCTCAGTTTCCTAATCTACAAAATGAGAATAATAGTATCTACCTCAGTAGATTGTTCTGATAATGAGCTGAGTTTCTCTAGGAAAAGCACCCTGAGTAGAGGCCGGCGGACGGTAGCACTATCTGTGATGAAGCTATTGCCTTTGCTTCCTGGCCCACCCATGTCAGATCCTACAGCTAGATGGCCAGGCCAGGACAAGCACTTCCAACTCCCTGCCCATCTAGGAGAAGAATGAGCTCAGAAGTGGCTTCCACTGTCTGCAGGGGACTGACACGCAAGCCTCGGAGCCCAGGTCCAGGAGCGGGGTCTCTGGGTGTGCCTGGCTGCCCTGCCCTCCCCCTGCTTCTGCTCCTGTTTCTAGGGCTTTGTGCCTGATAAGGGGCCTTTGAATCTTTTGCCCTCTTTCCCCTGAGGCCCTCCCAGGCCAACTCCACTCTCTTATCACAGCATGGACTCTGCACGTTCATTAGCCCTGGCCCTGGTACTGCCCAGCTCATGTCCTCAGCCTTCGTTGTGTGGTGTTTGATTTTCTCTCTCCTGTGTCCTCCCTGGGAGCAGAGCCTGGGTCACCTGTTCTGTGCTCTGCATGGGACCCAGAACCGGGCAGTGCATGGTCAGCTCTGCACTAGGGGTGCTGATGGCCTTCTTGGAATCCTACATATGGTTTCGTAATTGACGGCCCCTGCAGACCACACAAGCACATGAGCTGCTTCCCTTCTGCTCCCCCGTTCCCTGGACTCACTTGGGGGCCCCTTCCATCTAACCACACAAGTCACCTTCTCAGAATAAAAAGGGAGATGACACTGCTGTCCCCTCCCCCATCCACTGGGCAGCAGCATCTCCATGAGCAGCACAAGGGGCCTTTATGCTGCGGCCCCTTCTTCCTCCCCCGCTGCCCCCAGCCACCCCCATCCAGGTCCCTGGCGACAGGGATTGGACATCTTGGCACAGCGAGCTGTCTCTGCACAACGTACACTCTGTTAGCCTGGAGCAGGCCTGGGGGAGGGAGGGCCCCACCAGGCTCCCTGAGAATGGCAGTGTGGGCTCCTTGCGGCTTTCCCGGGCACTGGAGAGGACACACACTTCTTTTCTCTTCTCCGTTCCCACTGCTGCTCTGTCCATCCTCCCCAATAGCTTGTTACAAGCAACTCCGGGAAGAAAGCAATTCTGTCTTCCACGGCAGCCAGCCCGCTGAGGAAGCTCGGCCACTGCGGAGGGAGCTGTGGGTGTGGTTTAGCTCTGGGGGGCGGGGTCTTCATTTTAAAACATTCTGCTTAGTGTGCTAAGAAACGCAGCTCAGGAGCACCGGTGCCGGTGCAGCACTCGTGGGGACATGTGGCACTCGTTGCTACTTACACACATTGCTCAGTCCTCACTGCCATCCCAGTCTGGACATGTGGCTATGGGGCCTCAGGAGGCAGGGGAAATGCTCAGAGGTCGGATGTTTTATTTTGAGATAGAGTCTCACTCTGTTGCCGAGGCTGGAGTGCAGTGGTGTAATCCTGGCCCACTGCAACCTCCACCTTCTGGGTTCAAGCGACTCTCATGCCTGGGCCTCCCACGTAGCTGAGACTACAGGCTTGCACCATCACACCTGGCTAATTATTATTATTATTATTATTATTATTTTGTATTTTTAGTAGATTCAGGGTTTTGCCATGCTGCCAAGGCCAATCTTGAACTCTTGAGCTCAGGTGATCTGCCCGCCGCAGCCTCCCAGAGTGCTGGGATTACAGGCATGAGCCACGGGACCCGGCAGATTCAGGATCTGACTGACTTCTGTCTAACCAGGTGTGGTGGCTAATGCCTGTAATCTCAGCTACTCAGGAGGCTGAGGCAGGAGGATCACTTGAGGCCAGGAGTCCCATCTAATTCAGAAGCTTACAAATCAGCCTCCTCTGCCAGCCTCTAACAATCATGGAACAATCAAGAAAGCTGGAAATTCTTATCCCCAATTTACAGAGGCAGGCTGTGCCCAAGAGCACACAGCAAGGGAGGGGCAGCTGCCATTCTATTTTCTGTCCCTATGAATTTGACTTCTCTAGGATTTGAACCCAGGTTCCCAGCTCCAGAGCCTGTGCCCTTAACCATCACTCTGCTGCCAAGTGAAGTGCCTGGCTGTGACCTCAAAGCCTTAAAAACTCTCCCCTAAAGTCGTGTAGGAAATTGGGTCAACTCAGTTGTGAAAATGTCTGATCTCCCATTATGAATCCTTTGAACATTGCAATTATTGTCAGACGGCTGGAGTGCAGTGGTGTGATCTCAGATTATTGCAACCTCTGCCTTCCAGGTTCAAGCGATTCTCCTGCCTGAGCCTCCTGAGTAGCTGGGATTACACCACCATGCCTAATTTTTTTTTCTGTTGTTAGTAGAGATGGAGTTTCACCATGTTGGCCAGGCTGGTCTCAAACTCCTGATCTCAAAAGATTCGTCTGCCTCAGCCTCCGAAAATACTGATATTATAGGTATGAGCCTCTGCCCCCGACCCAGATGCTTCTTTAAAATCACATCTCATTTGACTCCTTAGGAAATGCAAGCCTATGTAAAGAATCTTCAGTGAGGGACAGACAGAGATTTTGTAGCCAGTGTTAATTGGAAGCAAATATTTCTGTTAAAGATGATTTTGAGCATTGCTCCAGGTGAGTGTTACTTTGGTAAGAACCGTAATGCTTGCTCGTGCCTCCCGGCAGTGAGATACCAGGGGCAGGAAGGAGGAAAGAAGGGAAAACTCCAGACAGGTGATCCTGAGGTGATCTGATGGCCTTGCAGTCATGACTCACTTCTCCAGCCTCACCTCCTGGACAGCCAGGGTACGGGGTCACTGCGGGGGGAGAGCTACAGAGCAAGAGTGGCCTGTCCTGTAAGGTCCAGAATAAGGAGTGATGCTGGAGTCATGCACCCCAGAAAGGTGTGGAAGTCCTCATCCCTGGGACCTGTGACTGTAACCTTATTTGGCAGTAGGGTCCTTGCAGATGTAATTAGGTTAAGATCAGCTCATACTGGATCAGGATGGGCGTAAGTCCAATATGACTGGATACCCTTATAAAATAAGGAGGGAAGACACGTAGAGAGGACGGTACCCCGTGGCCACACAGAGACACATGGATGGAAGACGGCCTTGTGACAGTGGAGGCAGAGACTAGAGTCACGTGTCTCTAAGCTGGGGAATGCCACAGATTGCCAGGGCCACCAGAAGCCGGAGGAGCCAAGGGAGGATCCTCCCCCAGAGCCTTCATGGGGAGCATAGCCCCATGGACATCTTGACTTTGGACTTCTGGCCTCCCGGGCTGTGAGAATAAATCCCTGTGATACTTCATGACGGCAGCTGTTAAGAAACCGGGGCGTTGATCTCTCCACCGCCATCGGCGACTTCTCTGTCCCCGAGGTCCTCTCTTGGCTTTCTCCACTTCCTCTCACGGTGGGCACAAAGCCCCGAGACCACTTTTCTTTCCTCTTTTTAAATTGTTTAAAATTTTTATTTTGTTTATTTATTTTGAGACAGGGTCTCTTTCTGTCACCCAGGCTCGAGTGCAGTGGCACCATCTCGGCTCACTGCAACCTCCACCCCC
This sequence comes from Cacajao melanocephalus, assembly GCA_963573385.1. NCBI lineage: Eukaryota > Metazoa > Chordata > Mammalia > Primates > Pitheciidae > Cacajao > Cacajao melanocephalus. The sequence goes on along the minus strand of CAUYLG010023734.1, from coordinate 15,582 downwards.
TGGGTTCAAGCTATTGTCATGCCTCAGCCACCTGAGTAGCTGGGATTACAGGTGCCCGCCACCACACCCAACTAATTTTTGTATTTTTAGTAGAGATCGGGTTTCACCATCTTGGCCAGGCCGGTCTCGGTCTCCTGTCCTCAAGTGATCCACCTACCTCGGTCTCCCCACGTACTGGGATTACAAGCGTGAGCCACCGCGTCTGGCCCTGAGGCCACTTTTCATCCATATTCTTCTCTGTGCCTCTGCATCTGTGTTCCCCATCCCTTCAGTAACTTCTGTTTTTTATTTCAGGAGTGGGTTAAAGTTTCCAATTTTGTTTTGTTTTGTTCATTAAGCCTCTCTCAGTTCAGTCTGGACCAACTTGGAGAAGAGCGGCGGTTTTCTCTCCCTTGTTCTGTGGCCGCCTTCAGAGGCTGGCCCATGGGAGAGTCAGGGCTGTCCCCCGTATTGGAGCTATTAAACTGTCGTAAGAAAGAGGCCTTTGTCACGGGAAACACGGCACTCAACTCAGTCACAGAGACAGATTGTGCCAGAAAACAAACAACAAAAAAAAAGGTTCAACCACAGCATTCTTTGGGACTTCAGTCATCCGCCTCCCGCTTGTTCTTAAGAGACGAATTTCCTTTCTTCCGTGTAATTCCATCAGATAGGTCGTCAGGTTTTCATTCTGTCCAGAACTGAGTGCTGGGGGCCCTACCCCGCCATCTGCGAGGGGCCTCCACCCCACACCCCATTTGCATGACCTCATACCTGCAGGCTGGCGACGCAGGGGCTCCCTTGGGCCTTTATGGGGCAGTTCAGGGATGGTGCGAGGAGAACGAGGGCAGGAATTAGGTATTTTTTCACACTTACCATGACCTACTTCTGCACTTAAAAAATGATCAAGATGGTACATTTTGGCTGGGCACTGTGGCTCATGTCTGTAATCCCAATACTTTGGGAGGCTGAGGTGGGCAGATCATTTTAAGTCAAGAGTTTGAGACCAGCCTGGCCAACATGGTGAAACCTCGTCTCTACTAAAAATACAAAAGTTAGCTAGAGTGGGGGTGCATGCCCATAATCCCAGCTACTCAGGAGGCTGAGGCACGAGAATTGCTTGAACCTGGGAGGCGGAGGCTGCAGGGAGCCAAAATCATAGCACTATACTCCAGCCTGGATGACAGAGCAAGACTCTGCCAAAAATAAAAAGTAGATGGTACATTGTATGTTATGTATACATTAATCATTAAACACCAACTCACCATTCCTTGTCTCTCTGCAACCCTGGCAACCACCATTCTACTTTCTGTCTCATGAATGCGACTCCTTTAGGGACCTCATATAAGTGGCATCACACAGTAGTTGTACTTTTGTGTCCAGCCTGTTTCACTTAGCATAATGTCCTCAGGGGTCGTCATGCTGTGACGTGTCTGACTTTCCTTCGTTCTAAGCCTGAGTAATGTTCTGTTGCACAGATGCACCATTTTGTTTGTTCATTCATCTGTCCGCGAACACTTGGACTGTTTCGCCTTTTAGCTATTGTGAATAATGCTGCTTGTGAATATGAGTGTGCAAATGTCTCTTGCAAACCCCCCTTGAAGTTCTTTGGGGGATATGCCCAGAAGAGGCACTGCTAAATCATACAGTAATTTACTTTTTATTTATTTATTTAGAGACAGAGTCTTGCTTTGTTGCCCAAGCTGGAGCGCAATGGCAGAATCTCAGCTCGCTGCAGCCTCCACCTCCCGGGTTCAAGCAATTCTTCTGCCTCAGTCTTCTGAGGAGCTGGGACAACTACAGGTGCCCGCCACCACACCCGGCTAATTTTTGTATTTTTAGTGGAGACGGGTTGTCACCATATTGGCCAGGCCGGTCTCGAACTCCTGACCTTGTGATCTGCCCACCTTAGCCTCCCAAAGTGCTGGGCTTACAGGCGTGAGCCACTGCGCCTGGCCTGATGTTTAATTTTTTGAAGAACTTGGTCATGGCGCATTTTATCTGCCATTTCACACTGTGCCCTTGGGCAAAGGGTACTTCCTGGAGGAGTGAGGCCTTCACGGGCTCCCAGGGCCTCTTTCCTGGCTGGGTGCATGGGATGCATGCAGCCAACTCTGACCTCCTCCTCGGTTCAGACCCAGCGATGCTGCACTGGTCACACACCCATGGAGTTGGCCCTGCGTGACAGAGAGTAGAAAGAAATCACGAGAGGAAAATGTGCAAACGTGAAGGGGCTACGTGGATGCAAGATGCAGTGGTTTTGAATATGTCCGTGTAAATATCCGTGATTCCGTGCTTTCCCATCGATTGTACTTTAACCAAATGAAGCTCTCACTATTAGCTTCACAAGTGCAGCCACGTTCCTTCCTCAGCCAGGCAGGTGAAACGCTCCGCGAACCCAGATCTGAAGTCGGGCAGTCACAGGAGGTGAACAGCTGCAGGCTCTGTCTTCCGCCCTCCTGACAGGTTTGGGGACAACCTGCTTCATCATCATGAAAAGATGTTGTTCTCTGCTCTTTACCAAGGAGGCTCAACACAGGCATGGTGTGCAAACTCAAGCTCTTTCGCCTCCTTAGGTTCAATTTCCTCATCTGTAAATGGGATTGCTTGAAGGGGTAAAGGAAAATGAAAGGAAAGCTCTCATGTGGTGCTGGGTGCACAGCAGATACTCAGCAGGGGGTGGATGCTAACACTGTCAGCAGCAGGGTTGCGGACTTCACTGCTGCACGTCTTACCTGCTTCCTTCCTTTTTTGGCAGCCCATTATTAAATATTATTAGGCTGGTGCAAAAGTAATTGCAGTTTCTGCCATTACTTTCAGTGACAGAAACCGCAGTTGTGCAGCAGCCTAGTATCTATGCACAGCCTTTGTAGTGGACTCTAGATCAAGATTTGAGGTCCCGGACTCTATTATTTGCCAGCTGGGTCAGCTTTGAAATGTCATTTAACTTTTCTGGGCCTCACTTTGCTTTCTAAAAATCTGTATAACGGGCCTCTGAGTGGTCCCAGGTTCACAGTGTCGGGGGATCCCGTGAGAGAGCGCTTGCAAAGCGTCTGGCACAGCCCGGAATGAGAGAAGTTACAGCTGTTATCATCACCCTCGGATGGTGGCAGGGAGGTGATGCAAGAACTTTGCAGGGGAAGGATTTGGTTTTATTATTTCATAAGTATAATCAACAGGACTTGGGGGCCAATTAGGTACAGGGGTTGAGAATAACTAGAAACCCCTCCCAGTTTTTTTATGTGTACAGCTACGTGGCTATTAATACCTTTCACAGAGATTGGGATTCAGAGGAAGAGGAAGAAGAAGAGGAGTTTGATGACTGAGTTAAGGGCGAGGTATGAGAACCCTTATACATACGAGAAACAACGTTTCACTCTGTTGACCTGGCAATTGCTAATCTGTATGAAGGGTAGTGTGGTTCATGACCCCCACTTTCTCTAGGACAGTGGTGTGGGGATGCTGCCTCCCCCCGGAAACTCTCCTGTCCTCACTCAGACTGGGAGTACAGCAGGAGCTCCTGCTTTGTAAGATGCGTGCCCACTATCAAGGCGACCAAGGGTCTCTGTGGATGGAGAAACAGGGAGGTGCTGCTGCTCACCTGTGCGTGGCTCCCACCTTTTTGCCCAGTTTCTGACTGAGGATTTAGGGCTATGGCTCCTAATCTTTCAGCCTAGATTCTCACCCCTTTACAAACCTGGTCTGTGGATCTGGAAGTCTCCACCATGACCTCCAGGGGCTAAGTCTCACCACCCCACGCCTCAATGCCAGGTCTTGCCTGCTCGAACCTGCTTCTTCTTGTTACCTTCCCCTGTACTTGGGCTCTTACGACCATCTTGCCTGCTTGAATCTTGGGCTGCTAATCCATCCTTCCTTATTGGCACTGACTTTTCCATTGCCCATTCATCTCCAGGGTCTTGACCTTGGTTTCCTGCCCTGGACTAACCTGCCTGCCTGACACCGACTTACTTCACTTCTCCCCATGCCCCCGTGTCGTGTCTTATCTGTCCCTATTGTGGATCTGGGATTCCCTGGCCTGTCCCCCCGGCCGCCACTGCTCATCATATCTCCACTCTCACCTGCAGTATAGATTTTCAAGGTAAAAATTTTTTTAAAAAAAGTTTCAGTCTGTGGTTTAGTAAAATACATGAACGTGTATCCTTTGACTAAGGGTCTTTGTGGATGAAGAAATAAGGAAGTACTGCAGCTTTCCAGGGGAGGGTTACCTTCAAGTCTTGTGGAAATTTCCTCATGTCACTCAGCAAAGCGCTGGACACCTTTCAAAGCACACTGAAAATTCAAACCTCAGAACTCACAAACGCTGCTTTCTGGTAAGGCCTTCCAAGATTTTAGCTGGATCTAAGACGTCCTGCACGTGTTCTCTCCGTATTACCTTTTAGATTACCTTCTATCAAAAAACAAAAACTATATGAACTAAAACTCAGTAGAAGCTTTCAGAAAAATAAGGGGAGGGTTGACTTTTGTTGTTATTTTGTCCTTAGCCTTTCTTTCTTTCTTTCTTTTTTTTTTTTGAGATGGAGTCTCACTCTGTCACTCTGTCACCCAGGCTGGAGTGCAGTGGTGCGATTTCGGCTCTCTGCAACCTCCACTTCCCGGGTTCACCCGATTCTCCTGCCTCAGCCTCCCAAGTAGCTGGGATTGCAGGCACACACCACCACGCCCAGCTAATTTTTTGTATTTTTAGTAGAGACAGGGTTTCACTGTGTTGGCCAGACTAGTCTCGAACTCCTGACCTTGTTATCTACCCGTCTTGGCCTCCCAAAGTGCTGGGATTACAGGTGTGAGCCACTGCGCCCAGCTGTCTTTGGTCTTTCAAAATTGAGTGAGAACTGGCCTCTAGCATTTGGTAAAGACTTTATACTGCCCAGCAAGGTTTGCTGAGTTATCCCACAGCAGGCCGGCTCAGATAGGCAGGCAGGCAGGCAGATGACAACAGGGAGAAAACTTCCACATGCGTCATGTGTCTTTGGAGCCTGTCCCTGTCTGTCTGCCTTCTTAATGACAACAACTTAGAGGCATCTGAAGCAAATGTGCTTGCATGGGGCGGCAACACCCTTTGTCCCACCTGCCAGCAGACCTCATAGCACAGGACATCAGTCTAATCCCTTGCTAAGCCCTGTGCTTTGCAGCCTTCATTTTAACCGCTTCTGTTCAAGGTACAGAAGCATTTTCTCAAATTAAAGACTTTCCCGTCAATTTAGAAAGCAGGAGACAGAGAAAGGTGCCTTTCTTGCACAAGTGTGTTCCTTTCCATTTCTGGCTGTTCAGGTCTTTCATTGGAATTTTCTAAAAGTGAGCACGTGCCACGCATCTGAATTTTTCCTACCATTTCCCCCCAGAGCTCTGCCCATCCAAGGGGCAGCCAGGGGAGATGTCACTCACAGGGTTTCTCAACCTGATGAGAATCTCGAGCTTTGCAGCCTGAATGTTCCTGTGTCGCCTCCCTTGTCCGCCCGCCGTCAAGGGCTTCCAGGAAGCTGTTGCCCTGTGGTTAGGCCTTGTTACTTGCAGTATTCCACTTATAGTACTATTTCTGTAGTATTTAGAATATGGGTTTGCTCTTTGTAACAGAATCCAAATTCATAATGGTATAAATAAGAAGTTGATTGCACTCTCACCTGGAGTTAAGTAGTAGTGTGACACCATGGTCGTCTGTGATTTAGATTGTATATAGATTTTTCCTTTACCATCTCTAGCTCCTTGGTCCAAAATGGTACTTGGCCATCATTTCCATATCCCAAATAGTGACATGGAGGCAGAAGGAGTAAAGAAGAACACTTCCTCCTCCCTTTAAGAACCTGTCCAGAAGTTGTACCCACCTTTTTTTTTTTTTTTTTAGTTGAAGTTTTGCTCTGTCACCCAGGGTGGAGTGCAATGGTGCCATCTCAGCTCACTGCAACCTCCGCCTCCCAGGTTCAAGAGATTCTCCTGCCTCAGCCTCCTGAGTAGCCGGGGTTGCAGGAGTCCGCCACCACGCCTGGCTAATTTTTGTATTTTTGGTAGAGACGGAGTTTCACCATGTTGGCCAGGCTGGTCTCAAACTCCTGACCTCACGTGATCCACCCACCTTGGCTTCCCAAAGTGCAGGGATTACAGGCATGAGCCACCATGCCCGGCCTCCCCTCCACAAAATTCTTTGGCCGGAAACTTTGTTACATGGTGTCACCTAGCTGCAAGGGAGGCTGTCTTTATTCCATGCAAATATGTGTCCAGCCAGGGACCAGAGATTCTCTTCCTATTGAGAAATGCGTAAGGGAATAATAAGCAGAGCCTGCCTTAGGCAACCATGCTGAGTCCTGAGGATTGCAGAAGAATCAGGCAGGCAGGTGGGGAAGGAGGAAAGGGTGAGGCTGCAAAGGTAGGCAGGTCCCACATCATCAGAGGCCTTGCATGCTGCATGAAGGTTGTGCAGTTCTGTCTCAAGAGCAAAGCAGAGCCACTAAAGGGCTTTAAAAGGGGGAGGGAGGATGTGCTTGGAATTGTATCCTAGGATCATCACTTTGGGACATTTGGTTTAAAATAGCATCTTCCTAGAAGCCCTGCGTGAAGACATAAAATGATGAAAGCTTGCTCAGCAATGCTAAAAATAAATACAGCAACATCTGGGCAGAATTTCCCCTAATTTTAAAGACGGTGATAACGGAGCTGGATGAAGAAAAACTAAATTCTCACTCAACTAAAATAATCTAGGAAGACACGATGTGGTTTCTTGGAAATAAAAGCAACAATTTATAAGATTTATTAGGTGGAGATTGTCTTAGTTCATTCATGCTGCCACAACAAAATAGACAGGGTAATTTATGAACAGTTGAAATTAATATCTCACAGTTCTAGAGGCTGGAAAGTCCAAGATCAAGGCACAAGAAGATTCTGTGTCTGGTGAAAGGCCTGCTCTCTGAGGAAGCCACACAAATGGCACCTCGTTGTGTCCTTGAATGGCAAGAGGGACCCCAGGGCAAAAGAGAATAGGGTGTTCCCTTCAACTTCTTTATAAGAGCAGTAATTCCATGTGTGAGGGTGGAGCCCTCATGATTTAATCACTTCCCAAAAGGCTCCACCTCTTAATACTACTGCACTGGGTCTTTGATTTCAACATACAAATTTTGGAGGGACATATACATTCAAGCCAAAGCAGAGATGAAAGAATAACAGGATATGATTCAAAGACAACAAATCAAGGTGAAAACAAAGGTGGGTGGATTAAAAAAAATGAGAACCACAGGGGAACTGAAATCTTGGTGCCAGAGTAGAAAGTCACTGACGGGAGATAAGAACAGCACTGGCATTGTAGAAAAACATGCTAGCTGTATGAAAGAAAAATGACACATTCCCTGGTAAGCAAAGGACAAAGAGGGAAATTAAGAGAGACTGGGAAAGCAATAGGAGTGGTTGGCAGAACAGATAACCCAGAGACTTTCGCCTGTTCCCCAAAGAGCAATCAGGTCAGTTGGAATCGGAGCAACAATCAAAGTTATAATTGAAAATAAAACTTCTGGAACCTGAAGGGAAAACAATCTGAGGATGCGACTTGGAAGAACTCACCACATTTTAGTTGAATTTGATGAAAAGAAAATTGCAGTGTGACATATCCTGGGAAAACTTTTGAGTTGCAGATACATAAAATATCACAAAACCATCCAGATAGGAAAAGCAGGTTACTTATAAAGGAGTTAAGTTCAAGTTGATCAGAAATTAGTTCAAGTGAAAAGGGACATTCATTGAAAGGATACAGGAAATAGGGGCAAGAAGATCTTCAACTTCATGAGCTGAAATTGAACTTGGAAAGTTTGTTTCTCTCTCTCTCTCTCTCTGTCTGCCTCTCTCTCTCTCTCTTTCTGTCTGCCTCTCTCTCTCTCTGTCTCTGTCTCTCTCATACACTTACATACACACACACACATACTTCCTTCATAATTTCTTTGCCCAGCAGCCACTGTCCATTGAACACATTTTTCTTTATCAAGTTTTAATTGAGAAGGAAGATATTTGGTTCAGCTCATCTCTGTTCAGGGAGAGACTCTCAAACAATAGGTGAAATACCAGCCTATACATTAGATCATCCTAGGGCAGGTATCCACACCTGGGCCAGTTGGTGAGCACACCTACCAAAAAAGAGCTCAAGCCAGGAATGGGGACATGCACTTGTATTTCCAGCACTTTGGGAGGCTGAGGTGAGAGGATCACTCAAGCCTGAGCCACATAATAAGACCCTGTCTCCACAGTAAAAAAGTGCTCAGCTATTTCCTCATCGGGCAAATGAATTTAAAAAGAAAAAGGCTTTGCCTGGGTTTCTCAGAAAACAGAGCCAAAACAAAGTTTATGCACTATGATTTGTGAGCAGGTGTGCTGCCACAGAAGCAAAAGTGAAAAGCAAGTGAACAACACAGGAAGACAAGAAAGGAAATCCAAGGCATATCATTGAGCTGGCTACAGCTTCTCAAAACAGATCAGTCTTGATGTTCAGTCATGGGTTGGGAAGAATATCTTCCAGGAGACTGAAAGGAGCTGCTGAGTGAGCTCTCATTGGAAAGGGCAGAGAGATCGTAGAAAAAAGGACAAGCAATGCAGTGGCCCTGGTGTTCCTGGGCTTGGGGGTCACTGAGACCAACCCTCATGCTAGGAGATGAGGTAACAGGCTGTAGGCAAGAATGGCATGATGTGCCAGTTAGGGTTCTCCAGAGAGACAGAACCAATAGGATGGTATATATAGAAAGAGATTTGTTATAAAGAATTGGCTCACGTGATTATGGGGGCCGGTTAAGTCCAAACTCACACAGTGGGCTGGCAGACTTGAGACCCAGGAGTGTTAGTGGTGCAGTTCTAGTTCAAAGGCAGTCTGCTGGAGAATTTTTTTCCTACCTGGTAGTGGATCAGTCTTTTCGTTCCATTCAAGCCTTCAACTTACTTGGATGAGGCCCACTTAGATTCAGGAGGGCAGTCTGGCCTACTCTACCAATTAAAATGTTCATCTCATCCAAAAGCCCTCACGAAAACACCCAGAACGTGTGATCAACTATCTGGGCACCTCTTGGCCCAGTCAAGTTTACACGTAAAATTAACCATCACACATGAGAATTGCTGGGGCTGCTCAAGCAGAATACAGGGCAGGTGGCCAATGTCTAGAGTTCAGCAGAACCTCAGGGAACTGGAATGGAGCAGACTGGTTGTATACACTGGACTCAACAACCAGATTGACCACCGTATCTGGTACAAAATTATTGTAGTGTAGTTATTGTTCTGCAGAAATTATATTTGATTTTGTGTTTATCTTTACATTCTTTTGACTTGCCTCTTACTGATAAAACTGCCTCTTACTGATTTAAACTGGTTTTCCTTTGAGGAACATTTTACCATGCTTGAGAAGAATGGATAAAAAGAGGCTTCAGAGTTGACCTTTGGCTTTTGCTTGGCAATTATTATTCCATGCCTTGTCCTCTGCCTTCCTAACCATTTTGTCTTTGGTGGAAACACGATGAACGCTGACTTCATGATCATATAACAGAACGAGCATGTGCACCCGTGTGGATGCGGGGGTGGCAAGGGGAACATCAGGGCTTTGTGCCACACGTAAATATGGAGATGATGATGTGTTAATACTTGCTTGACGACACGGGAGTTATTCAGTCTTTCTCCTCCCTGAGTGATCCTTGTTTGCCTTCCTGTCCACCCCACAGTACCACCAGTGTGTCCCTGCCTCTACACGTGTACATATTCTCACTTGGGACGGGTCCACGTTGTTTCCATTGTCATCAGTATAGCGAAATTTGCTTTTGTTGTTTTTGAGACATCTGTCCTTCAAGGTCGCTTTCTGTCTTGCTCTGTCATCCAGGGTAGAGTACAGTGGCACAATCATAGTTCACTGCAACCTCTAACTCCTGGGCTCATAGGATCCTCCCACCTCAGCCTCCAATGTAGCTGAGATTACAGGTGTGCACCCCTACACCCAGCTACTTAAAGAAAAAAAAAATTTTGTAGCGATGGGGTCTTCCTATGTTGCCCTTCCTATGGTCTCTAACACCTGGGCTCAAGCAGTCCTCCTGTTTCAGCCTCCCAAAATGCTGAGATTACACACATGAGCTGTGATGCCTGGCCTAACAGAATTGTGAATGAGATAGTTTACATTCTCTTTTTCATACTAACTCTAATCAATCAGATGTATATTTTCCATTTATAGCACATCTCAATTTGGATTCACCATATTTCAGGTGTTCAGTGGCCACACATAACCCATGGCTACCATATTGGATAGAGCCCGGCCCTAGAGCGGTGGTTCTAAACCTTGATTACACATTGGAATCAAGTGGAGAACTTTCGAATACTGATGCCTAGGCCCTATCACTCAGTGATTCTGATTGAACTGGGTTGGGCTGGAGCCCGGGCTCTTCAGGTAGCTGTTGGGTAGACAGGATGAGAACCACTCTTCCATAGGGAGCTCTCCCTGGGAAGGTAGATCCTTTTTCCCACTCTGGCCAGACCTCTCCCTTTTCCTCCCCATGAGACTCACATTGTAAACAGAAATTAAGCAAGCTGTAACTTGGGTCATGAGGGGAAGAAAAACAGAAACAGGATGGAATTAAATTCTGTCTGACAGGCAAGAGTGAACAAGCTGAATTCACTTGTCTCCTTGGGTCTGTTTACCAACAGGCTCAGTAATTATTTGTTTTGCCACTACCCTTTAAGCTTGCAATGTGTTTCCCATTCTTTCTTTGCCAGAGTGTTCTTTGAGAATTGAGAATTCTTTAGGAACACTACATATTTGGCAAGATTTGCCCCTGTGCTCCATTGGGAGCTTCCAGAGAGAACGAAGGCATTCCACGAGGAATCCTGATTCCTGGAGAGACCTAAAGAAGTATATGAGACAGAAAATCAAAGATACTGTGGACTTGCTTACAACCGATTTTTCTTTGCCCTAGACAAGCGAACTCCCCTTCTCCTCAAATAGAAACCAGTCCAGACAAACCACAGAGATTCAAGTTTCTAAATGCATCCAGAAGAGATTGTTTCAGGGAAGTGCACAAATGAGGCATGAATAATTCAATCAGCAGGAAAACAAACACGATGACACCCCATATCTGAAACCCAAGGTGTCGGCAGGCAGCTGTTTGCCAGGTCCAGCAGCTCACAAACACCTGAGGCTCTATCTTGCCAGTTGGTCCCTCACACTTAAATTAAACTTCCCAGGGATGGCAGAGAGGTGGCAGCCATGTGTCTTGGGGACCAGAAAATAGCAGAACGTTTTCTGGGGGCCTCAGAATCAAAGAAAAATATACAGAGAATAGAATCATTAGGAGGAAGAGATGCTTCCTTGATCTTTACTGTCTGGATGGTCTTAATCCAGGATTTATAAAGTAACTGGTCTAGGCAAAATATTTTTGCTAGAATGGAGTCCCAGCTGAGCCACATGGACTGAGAGGTGAAGAAAGTTCCCCTGGGGAACCACTGGGTTACACTAAGGTGAGAGAGGTGACCCTCATAATCTTGGTCCTTTATGGCCGATTCCAAAATCCAGCCTCTGCCATTGAGTTAGGTAGCCCCCTGTCTGCTAGGGTGCCACACCTTTGATATTGATATTCAGGTGGAAACAATGGGCCAGCCCATACACCCTTAATCCAGCCTATCACCCAGATCCCATCGTTACAAATGGCCAGTTGATGCCAGGGGTACCTTGTGGCTGTGGATGAGAGGATTGGTGCAGTTGGGTGAATAACTCACACAGGAACCAGTTCTCTGAGTTTACTAATAACAATCACAATCAGCTGCATTTATTAACATGGAACATTTAAATTCAACCACATTTCCCATATTCTGCAAAAGTTTACATTCTCCTTTAAGATAAAGGTTGGGGAAGAGGGAGCAGGACCTCGACACCCAGCCTTGTCCCACTCTCTTCCCAATCATTATAGTGTACGTTTGCATCTCTCTTTTAATGACATGTTTCTAGTTTCCATTTATATCATTTGCAAAACACAGAAACGCAATTCATATTGTCCTAAACTGAAAAGAGAATTTACTGGTTCACGGACCTGAAGAGTCTGGGAGGCTGATTTCAGGTACAGTTTGGTCCAGAGGCTCAAATTATATTATCAGGTCTCTGCTTATCTCTCTCTCTCTCAGCTCTGCTCTCTTCAGAAGCATAGGCATTATTCCCCATTACTAATGGTCTTAAGATGGCTTCCTGCTAATGACTCCAGCCCTATATCCTCCCAGGTTCAAGTCCCACCAAAATAGACCATCTCCTCGCAATAGGACACCCTTGGAGTCCTGATGGACATGGAACTGCACCCATTGTTCAGGGTAGGGTCACAGTCTGGTCCCTAGAGCCTGCACTGGAGCCACAGCTGAACCACATGGACTGAGAGGAGAGGAGGACCCCCCAGGAAACTGCCAGGTCATGCTAAGGTATGAGAGGGACCTTCATACTCCTGGTCCTTCGTGGTTGATTCCATTGGTTTTTGGATAGAATGCACACAGATCGTGCTTTGGCTTTTTTGAGGGACGACATCACTTTATGAACAGAATCTACCATAAAATTCAGGACCTCGCAGGACCCACTGAAAAGCGTATCAAAGAAAAGGGCTTTGTCAACATAAGTCCTCATCTTTACTGTTATTCCTTAGGGCCAGTGAATCTAGCTGCTGCTTTGACTTCTTCAATCTAAATGACCGGAGAACTGCGGAGCTTTTCTCCAGAAAGGGAGCCTAGCACTGTGTTAGAGCAAGGACCCTGAAGCCAGACTTCCTGGGTTCAAATCAAGTGCCGCGATTTACTAGCTGTAGAGTGTTGGACAAGTGACTCGAGATCTCTGTACCTTGGTTTCCTCATCTGCCAGGGAAGGAAGATAATAGTATATCTCCCATAGAAGATTAAATGAATTGGCAAGTTAATATATCTAAAATGCACAATACAGTGTTTGGGAAAATAGCAGGTACCTTCTGGTAAGCGTAATAGTTTTTCTTTTTTTTTTTTTGGAAATGGTCTCACTCCTTCATCCAGGCTGGAGTGTAGTGACATGATCACGACTCTCTGCAACCTCTGCCTCCCAGGTTCAAGCAGTTCTCATGCCTCAGCCCCCCAAGTAGCTGAAACTACAGGCACATGCCACCATGCCCGGCTAATTTTTGTATTTTTAGTAGAGACAGTGTTTCACCATGTTGGCCAGTCTGGTCTCGAACTCCCGGCTTCAAGGGATTTACTTGCCTCGGCCTCCCAAAGTGCTGGAATTACAGGTATGAGCCACCACGCCCGGCTAATAGTTTTTCTTATTGTGAGGTGGGTTTCTCTGTTTAGGGATCATCAAACAGAAAAATTACTTTCTAAGCCTCTCCCAAAGAAACACTGAGATAGAATGTAGTTAAACCTCTCCTGTATTCACTCAGGGTCTTGGTTTCTGAAAACCCCGAGTTGATCTTGGTTGGCCATGGAGGTTAAGAGTTTTCCAAAAAGAATTTAAGGACTGAGTCTGTCTGGACTTCAGTTTGACCGTGGAGAAACAGATCATCAGAAGAGTAGGGACAGGAAATCTTACTCTGTGTGTTTCACAGGCACGTTGTCAAGACAAAGAATGTGGGTGATATGCTTGGAACCCTGTGGGGTATCACCCCCCTGGCCCCCCGTGTTACCTTCACCCCAGCAAGCAAATGCCCATTCAAAGGTGCTCTTTTGCATACTGTGTCTCCTTTTTATAATAGTTCTCCTATTTCTCCCCACACAGAACTGCTATAATTAAAAGGCCATCAGTTTTGCATATCATTACTTGGCTGTAAAAGTTTCTGCAAGTTGGAACTTGAGTGTAGAGGGATTTGGCTTTGATGCACAGGGTTGATGTTACTGTCTTTCTTCCTCCTAAAGCACATACACACTAGCACATCGGTCCCACATGCAGGACTTTTCATTGCCTTGTGGTTTGGAAGGGATCCACTCCTGATGGAAACCCCCTAATATCTCGGAAAAAGCCTATGAAATAAACCCAAGTGGGAGGAAGCAGACAGATGAAGACCCGCCGACTGACAGCTCTGCTGTCTGGTGCTGGGGTGGTAAGGAAGCTCAGGAGATCAGGCGGCCCATTTATGTCTTCTTTCTTCATCCAGACTCCCAAACCCACACAAACAGATGAAATCTTTTTTTATTTTTATTTTTTTTTTAATGTTGAGGCAGAGTTTCATTCTGTCACCCAGGCTCAAGTGCAGTGGTGCAATCTCGGCTCACTGCAAACTCCACCTCCCAGGCTCAAGCGATTTCCTGACTCAGCCTCCCAAGTAGCTGGGATTACAGGCATGCGCCACCACGCCTGGCTGATTTTTATATTTTTAGTAGAGACGGGCTTTTACTGTGTTGGCCAGGCTGGTCTCGAACTCCTGATCTCAAGTGATCCACCCACCTCAGCCTCCCAAAGTGTTGGGATTACAGTTGTGAGCCACCGTGCCTGGCTGGAATCTATCCTTAAAATTCCTGGAAAAGAGGAATTTCCATACTCTCCCATAGACCCTTCCTGCTTTTGTCCAAAAGTGATTGCTAGAACTTGGTACAGTCGTGTCCTTCAGTAGCTCATTTAGTGGAGCAGAAGACGGTAGGTCTGTAGAACTTGGCACTGCTGATCATTTGGTGGATAATTCTTTTTCATAGGGGGGGTGCCCTGTGCATTGTAGGATGCTTAGCAGCACCCTTAGTGTCTTCCTACTAGACGCCTTCCCCATAGTTATGACAACCAGGAATGTGTTCGGACATTGCCCAGTGTTCTCTAGGGGTCCAAATTGCCCTGGTGGAGACCACGGCCCTAGGTAGTACATTCTTCAAACACTTGAAGGCCTACTGTGTGCCAGCCACTGTGCTCGGTGCTGCCTAAAGAAAAAACAGTAGCTTCCTGCCTTCAGACTCAGTAGAACACAAGGAGACAGAGTTAGCTTGTGAATTTGTGAAAGCACATGGATTGGTATATCCAGGGTTAGTGATCTGTCCACCCTGAGAAATGTCTATTTTATTTTATTTTATTTTTTTATTTTATGGAGACAGGGTCTCACTCTGTTACCCAGGCTGGAGTGTAGTGATGTGATCACAGCTCACTGCAGCCTTCATCTCCCAGGCTCAGGCGATCCTCCCACCTCAGCCTCCTGAGTAGCTGGGACTACAGGCATACACCGCCATGGCTGGCCAATATTTAAATTTTCTGCAGAGATGGGGTCTCTTTATGTCACCCGGGCTGGTCTCAAACTTCTGGGCTCAAATAATACTTCTGCCTTAGCTTCCCAAAGTGCTGAGATTACAGGCGTGAGCCACCACACTCTGCATGTCTATCTTCCTTTTTTTCCTTTTTTCTTTCTTTCCTTCCTTCCTCCCTTCCCGTCCCTTCTCTCCCCTCCCCTCCCCTCTCCTCCCCTCCCCTCCCCTCCCCTCCCCTCCCCTCTCCCCGACCCCATCTCTTTCTTTCTTTCTTCTTTCTTTCTTCTATTTCTTTCTTTCTTTCTTTCTTTCTTTCTTTCTTTCTTTCTTTCTTTCTTTCTTTCTTTCTTTCTTTCTTTCTTTCCTTCTTTCCTTCTTTCTTTCCTTTTCCTCCTTTCCCCTCCCTCCCTCCCTCCATTCCTTCCTGCC
>CAUYLG010023733.1:0-88160 GCA_963573385.1 Cacajao melanocephalus | reverse complement strand
GATACATAAGACAAGTTCTTAATGACTTATAAAGAGACTTAGACTCCCGCACAATAACAGCGGGAGACTTTAACACCGTATTGTTAACATTAGACAGATCAACGAGATAGAAAATTAACAAGGACATTTATGACTTGAACTTAGACCTGGAACAAGTAAACTCAATAAATATTTATAGAACTCTCCACCCCAAATGCACAAAACATACATTTTTCTCAGTACCATATGACACCTATTCTAAAAGTGACCACACAATTGGAAGTAAATCGCTCTTTAGCAATTGCACAGCATTTCACAGACTTAAATGAAATATTGGTTGGCTGTTTGTTATTTTCTTCCCTTATTCCTTCCTGTCTCCGTTGTTAAGCACAATTATCGGCATAAAAGAGGTCTTTAATACCTGTTTTTAGATTGCATTTCAGCCTGGGCGATAGAGCAAGACTCCTGTTCTCTCTCCCTCTTTCTCTTCCTCTTTCTTTCTTTCCAAAAAAAATATATATATATATGTGTGTGTGTGTGTGTGTGTGTGTGTGTGTATATATATGTACACACACATATATATATATATATATACACACATAGGTTAGTAGGGTGAGTGGAGGCAAGATGGCTATAGGATGTTATCACTGCTCTTTCACATATGGCACTTTCTCCTTACTTCAGTTGGATTTGATAATTTAGTTCAACACATTAATTAAGTTTCTGCTAGAGTTCTGGTGATACAGCAGTGAACAGGTAGCTACAGTCCTTTACCTTACAGAGCTGATGCTCTGTAGAGACATAGGCAATTAATTATAAACAAGCAATGATAATATGCAATAGTTAGTGCCATGGTGCTGTAAAAGTAATGTGTGATATGAACATGCTAAAACAAATGAACAGTTTTTTTCTGGGATGCTTGTCTTTTCAATGACATATGGAAAAATAATTGCATCAGTCTGTTTTCACGCTGCCAACAAAGACATACCTGAGACTGGGCAATTTACAAAAGAATGAGATTTAATGGACTCACAGTTCCATGTGGCTGGGGAGGCCTCACAATCATGGCAGAAGGTGAAAGGCATGTCTCACATGGCGGCAGACAACAGAAGAGAACTTGTGCAGGGAAATTCCCCTTTATAAAACCATCAGGTCTCATGAGAGAATCACTACCAAGAGAAGAGCGTGGAAAAAACCTGCCCCTGTGATTCAGTTACCCCCCACCAGGTCCCTTCCACAACACGTGGGAATTGTGGGACCTACAATTCAGTTTGGATGAGGACACAGCCAAACCATATCAATCATTTTATATTCCATGTGGAAGCTATTTGGGAAGTCCTTACCCTTCCTTTTCCGTATAAGTCTATTCTTTTGTTGCTATAAAGAAGTATCAGAGGCTGGGTAATTTATAAAGAAAAAGATTTATTTTGGCTCATAGTTCTGCAGGCTGTACACGAAGCATGGTGCTAGCATCTGCTTGTGGTGAGGGCCTCAGAAAGCTTACACTCATGGTGGAAGGTGAAGGGGAGCCAGTGTGCCACATGATGAGAGCAGGAGCAAGAGTGAGAAGCAGAGGTCCTAGAGCTGTTAAACAGCCAGAACTTAGCATGAACTGAGTGAGAACTCCCTCATCACCAAGGGCATAGTGCTAAGCTATTCTTGAGGGTTGCGCCCCATGACTCAGTCACGTCCCACCAGGCCCCACCTCCAACATTGGGAGTTACATTTCAACGTGAGATTTGGAAGGAACAAACATCCAAACCCTGTAAGGCATATGTCTAGGTCTCTTCCAGGGAGGGGAAATCCGGGGGATCATAGTCTTTACTATTTCTTCATCTGGGTCTATAGAATTTAAGCTGTGCCTTTTCTGTTCATCCAAACCCTCTTGAGTTTTCTTTAAGAAATTACTTAAAATTCTGTCAGTTTTATCCTTTCTTGTATTCTAATAGGCTTCAGGAGTTATCCTTCCCCACACTATCTTTTCTATTCTTTCAAAAGGTTTTAGATAGGAGGGAAGGTAGATACCTGTGCTCAGTCCACATCTTGATCTCACCTTCCACATAAAGTTTAGCCTAGTCCTGCTCCACCTACTCGGTGCAAAGTTCTTTCTCCAGAGACCTCTTATCACTCCCCTATCAGAATGTAGGTTGCTTTACTTATTTCCCCCCAGTTAATTGAGACCACAATACAAGATTGAGTTTTTATTGAGGTCTGTTATATTTGCGAAGAATTTCAGGAAGACCTTACTCAATTTTTTGAGTTAGTTCCATTCGCTTAGCAAATCTAATAGCATATTTTTTTCCCGACATCCATACGTGATTGAAGGATTTTAAATATTATCCTAACACTTGTTGCTGATATTTTGGACATGCATCCTCTGGGCTTTTACCTCGTGCAACATGTTATTTCAGTGCACTGTTTTTGTGCCTTAATAAAATAACTAAATATTTTTGTTCCTGATTTGTTTGACCTCTCCTTTCCCTAGGCATTAACCTTCTCAGTGAGAGGCCTTGAAGTCACATCCTAGCAAATGTGCGAAATCAGAAGGGCCTTCTCTCCTCTTCCTACAAAATGCCCTGCTGCTGCTTCTTTCATTTCACCTTCAAACTACACTGTCCAGTAGCACCCTACCTCTTCAGAGAGCCCGTGCAGAAAACAGTTGGTTTACATCAACAGCAGGGTAAAGCTTATCTATTGCCTAGCAACTATTGCTAGCTAAAATGCTGTTTCACCTTAAAATCTACCAGCCAGACTGAAAGTTAATTTGCATATAATAGCTCAAAATTATCCATTTACCAGGCTGGAAAATTTTGTCTTCTACCTTTAAATGGGCTTTACTACTTTTATTTTAAAGCATAATAAAGTTTTATTTTCATTATTAATTGCCATACATGAGGGTTCGGCCCCATGACTCAATCACCTCCCACCAGGTCCCACTTTCAACATTGGGAGTCACATTTCAACAAGAGCTTTGGACAGGACAAACATCCAAACCCTGTAAGGCATATGCCTAGGTCTCTTCCTGGGTATGGCGAGTCAAAATGTAAAGGGCATTTAGGATTCTCTTTTTTGGTGATGACTCTTTTTTGTTTTCTAGGTATTTTTTCACAGAAATCAATAGTTGCTATTTGATTTTTAAATATTTGCTTTAGTCTTATGAAGAACTGGTGCCAGGGATTTACTTTATTTAAACACTGTCTCTATTATAAAAAAGCGTTTTTGCACAGTTAAAAAAACATCTTGAGAGAATTATTACTAAAACAGAAATAGGGATCAGGATGAAAAGCAAAAAATGTAATAGCATGGTTGCAAATATCTCTAAAATTAAATTTGTTGTGTTTGAGCTTCCAATATGATCCAAAATTTTCACTAGACTAGAAGAAAAGTGAAAACATTGTAGGATAAGATTCTTAGCATTTTTTTTGAAATCATGGGACGCTCTCATGGAAGATTATTTTTGCCCCAGCACTAAAATCTTAAGGATGATTCTCACTCAGAGCTTATGTAGAGGGTATTGAATATTGGGAATGGACAGCATCCTCAAAAAAGGTAGACAATTCATACGGTTATTTCCTTGTAGTAAACCAATAAGAAGCCAAAGATATAAAGCCAAAGTATATTTTTTGTGAAAACGACAGAGTTTTTTTATGGGAACTTACAAGGGCTTAAACTTAGTGGCCCAAATGTCGTCATCTTCTGGTGGTCTTAGTCTTCTATAACTCAGCTTATGGTACGTGTTATGAACTGAACTGTGTCCTCACGATGTTCATATATTGAGGTCTGTATTTGGAAATTGGGACCTATACAGAGGTAATCAATGTTAAATGAAGTTGTGATAGTAGGGCTATAATCTGATGGGACTGTTGTCCTTATAAGAAGAGGAAAAGACACAAGAACTCTCTTTCTCTCTCTCTCATACACACACACACACACACACTCACACTCTATCTCTCTCTCAGCACAAGCACAGAGGAAAGGCCATGTGAGGACACAGTGATACAGTGAGAAGGTGGCCATTTGCCATCCAGGAAGAGAGGCCTCACCAGAACCCAACCCTGATAGCATCTTGGTCTTGAATGTTTGGCCTCCAGAACTGTGAGAATATAAATTTCTGTTGTTTACACTTCCTAGTTTGGGGTGTTTTGTTATGGAGATTCTAGCAGAGCAGTACAATATTGCCTTTAGAATTAGCTAGATAAATGATCATACTTCAAGCTTTATCATAAGGATTTCTCGGTCTGCAAGTGCTTCTGCGACTTAACTGCATGTAGACGTGGGTAGTGGCTTCACATCATGTATCCATCTGGCTGCTCCTCTGCTTTCCTAATGACACAGGATTCTTTTGATGCCGCTTTGCCAGCTGGAAATCTCATGGCCAGTGGTGCCTCTGCCCAGGCTTCGCTTGAGCCCACTGGGCTGGTACCTCCCACAGTCTGGCAGGCTGCGCCCGCCCGTGTTACCAGCCCACAGCCCATGCCTGCCATGGCTCTGCGCTCGGCCCACAGCTGGTCCGGGTGTGCCACAACCGGCTTCCACATTGGGCCCTGGCGTCTGGACGGGGGTGCTGTGGCGACGCCTGAAAACTCAGCGATGCCAGCGACTGTGGAGCTGCACGGGGTGTTGCAGCTTTTGCGCAGGGAGTCCAGTCCGAAGGTCTGAGCTCCCAGGAGGTGTCTGACCCCCTGGGCTGACACTCATCTGGTCCCACAGCCTGTTCAGCAAACGGGGGCACGTGGCGCCCAGCCTTGTTCTTCACTCCCGTAGCTTGGCCAGAAGGAACGTGTGTTACAGCTCTTTTCACACCCGCTGCTGGGCAGGTCCTGGGTTCTTGTCCTGCGACTGAGAGGAGTGAGGTACGTGGACAGTGAAGAGTGAGCAAGGGAGGGAAGAATTTCATTGGCGATAGAAAGGCTCTGAACTACGAGTGGGAACCTGAAGTGGGTAGCCCTCTGTATGAGCCGGGCCAAAAGCAGGCAGGCGTCTGTGAGCCTGAGTCCAGGTTTTTGTTTCTGTTTTTGTGTTTTTTTTTTATTTTTTTTTTTGAGACAGGGTCTCACTCTGTCGTCAGGCTGGAGTGCAGTGGCACGATCTCCGCTCACTGCAACCTCCACCTGCCGGGTTCAAGCGATTCTCCTGCCTCAGCCTCCTGAGTAACTGGGACTACAGGCACGTGCCACCACACCCAGCTAATTTTTGTATTTTTAGTAGAGACAGGGTTTCACCATGTTGGCCAAAATGGTCTCGATCTCCTGACCTCATGATCAGCCTGCCTCAGCCTCCCAAAGTGCTGGGATTATAGGCGTGAGCCACCGCGCTCATCCAAGTCCAGGGTTTTTGTGGGCTCAGAATAGGAGCGTGTGTGCTGACTGGTCCATGGGCAGGCCTGGAAAAGGCACCATTCGATTGGCTAAAAGGCATCCTGGAAGTTCTCACACTGGTCCTGGAGTCCACCTGGGACTGGCAGCTCAGTTTTCCAGCTTCAGGCTGTCTTTGGCATGAAGGTCAGGTTTCACCAGGGTCCTGTCCCTGTCTGCCTAGGAATCTGTCTCCTGCGTCTACCGCTAAGAGCTTGCCAGCCTTCCAAACACTCCCGACTTTCAAAGCAAATAGTAATGCCTTTAGTCAGCACCGTAATGTGTGCTGTAGGTTAGTCTTAGTTCTCCAACTAGCCTACAAACTCCTTCCTGTAAGTGGCTCTGGGCCATATGTAACTACTCTTCACCTTGCTAAATATCACATTTCACTATTTACCAGGAGATAAAGCCATCGTATTACTGAACTGTTTGTCTTCTGTATTGCTCAAGTACTAAGATGATGAATAATTTATTTTTCCTCCCATATTTTTATCAATGTAAGTAGTTAGAACAAAGAGATGAAAGTAGGTAAAAGAAGCTCATAGTCAAGAGGTTATGACTTTACGCTTCTTTTGGTCACCTTAATTCTCCTCTCATCTTTTAACTAATAGGTTAAAGGAAATAAGAATAAACAATATATAATAGATCCTTTACACTATGTTTTAAATAAATCTTATAACTTGTTGCCTTTACTATTTTATATTACAAATATTGATATTAGGGAAAATTTCCCTAAATGTACCTCACTCAAATAGAGTAATTTGGCTTAAACTCAGGAGTTTAAGACCACCAGCCTAGGCAACAAAGTGAGACCCTTATCTTGCATTATTGATAAAAAATCAAAAAATTAGCTGAGTGTGGTGGCATGTGTCTGTGTTTCCAGCTACTCAGAAGGATGAGGCCGGAGAGTCGCTTAAGAAAAAAAGGAAAAAGGAAAAGAAAAGAAAATGAAAAACAATTTGAATCAAAATATGTACAGACTTGGAACTAAAACTGTGTTAAATCTGGCAATGTTTTTAGACAAACTCAAGAATTTCAGGGGAGAAATTAATGTAATGATGTGTTTTGACATTTTAGATACTGCATTATTAACTTTAGGAATGTTAGGTATGGCCCTTTTTATACAGTAGCTATTTTCAATGTGCAGGTTATAAATATTTGGTCTGATAGGTAAAAATGGAAGACTTAGATACGGAGAAATAGGAACACTTTTACACTATTGGTGGGAGTGTAAATTAGTTCAGCCATTGTGGAAGACAGTGTGGCGATTCCTTAAGGACCTAGAAATAGAAATTCCATTTGACCCAGCAATCCCATTACTGGGTATATATCCAAAGGATTATAAATTGTTCTCTTATGAAGACACATGCACACATATGTTCATTGCAGCACTGTTTACAATAGCAAAGACCTGGAACCAACCCAAATGCCTATCAATGATAGACTGGACAAGGAAAATGTGGCACATATACACCATGGAATACTATGCAGCCATAAAAAACGATGAGTTTGTGTCCTTTGTAGGGACATGGATGAATCTGGAAACCATCATTCTCAGCAAACTGACACAAGAACAAAATCAAATACTGCGTGTTCTCACTCACAGGCAGGTGTTGAACAATGCGAACACATGGACACAGGGAGGGGAGCATCACACACTGGGGTCCGTTGGGGGGGAATAGAAGAGGGACAGTGGGGGGAAGGGAGGTTGGGGAGGGATAACATAGGGAGAAATGCCAGGTATAGATGATGGGGGGATGGAGGCAGCAAACCACATTGCCATGTAGGTACCTATGCAACAATCCTGCACGTTCTGCACGTGTACCCCAGAACCTAAAGTGCAATTATATATATATACACATACACATAAGTGGAGACATGGAAGTAGGAAAAGAAAAAGAAAAATGGAAGACTTAGAAATAAAAGATTGTGCCCTATATCTCATGGTGGCCAAGGGCACGTTGATTATCTAATCAAAATTTTTATTTGAAAAATTCTTGTTTTCGCCATGAGAGGTTTGGGTTTAAGTATTTGTGTAGTAGTACAATATTTTACATGTTAAGCATCTAGGGTGGTGTCAACTGAATACATAGAAAACATAACAAAAGCCTTTAGGCTCTTTATACTAGAAGTCAGTTATCAGTGAGATGGATAGGAAAAGGAAAGGAAAAGGTGCTTAGATAAACCCCTAAAGTAGCAGGCCTTCATTGATTGCTAATATGCTTTTCACTTTATAGCCAAATGCGTTTTGTTGTTTTAAAAAAGTTTGTAAGCTATTTGGCTGCTCTGCATTGACTTGGCTTAGTTTGATTTAACAGATTTGTCAACGCCTCACTAGGTTGATTCAGACAGATAAAATGTAAACCAGAAAATAACGATATGCTTGCCTTGT
The DNA here is from genome assembly GCA_963573385.1 of Cacajao melanocephalus. Lineage (NCBI taxonomy): Eukaryota > Metazoa > Chordata > Mammalia > Primates > Pitheciidae > Cacajao > Cacajao melanocephalus. The sequence continues at coordinate 80,435 of CAUYLG010023733.1, read as the reverse complement.
CTTATGGAATGAGAGCAACAGGACTGGGCCATGCCAAAATCATGCTTCTTTCTCTAGACTCATTATAAGTTGTCAAGTGGCATGATGCAATGTGAATGTCCGGACAAGTACCCCTTTTGTTGTTCTCAAGGGGGTTAGGTCCTGGATTTGTTCCTTTGCAAACTCTTTACAGTTTACATAGCTGGGGAGACTCCACGCCTTGGCAGCAGCACAGGTTTTATCTGTGAGTTTGCTCTCTTAGAATGGCAGGCAGTTAGTATATGTATCAACTGTGTTCTTTTCGCCTGTGGTTACTCCATTTTACCACTTGTTTCTTTTAATGACATGAGAAAATAATAATTTAGATGACTATTGGCCTTTCTGAAAGAGAAACAAGAAGAAAGCTCCCCTGGATTTCCCCTGCTGTCCTTGATCTTCCCTTTAACACACTGTTCTCCTGTCGAGAATGTGCAGTCACTGATTTGATTACATTTTTAAGTATTTGGGCATTTGCTACTGAAAGTGCTAGGTGAAGAGTGATAATGTCACACATCTTCCTGATGACTGCAAAACAAGTAAAGAAAACATGCACGTTCTCCAGGCTTCTTCTGTGTCGTTTTCTTTTGGACACATTGCTATTGCCCATCAGTACTTTGGTCAATAGGAAAATTAGAGTTGTCTTGTGGAGAAATTGAGGAAATCATTAAGTATTAATAAGGATTACTGCACTGACTATGACAGAATTCTTTGTTTTAGTAGCTACTTTGTAAGCCAATTTGCAAACTCTTAGAGTCAAGAAATTCCTAATCTGGTTGATACTTCTTCAGAATGTGCCGTTGAGAAATTCAATAGCCAATAAACCCTAAGCCAAATAAATTCACTTTGTCAATATTCAAAAAAATTTCTTCTGATTTCCTATTATATCTATAATCCAAAACTCACAGTTTAAAACCTAGTGATGGCCAGGTACGGTGGCTCATGCCTGTAATCCCAGCACTTCGGGAGGCTGAGGTGTGTGGATCACTTGAGGTCATGAGTTCAAGACCAGCCTGGACAACACGGTGAAACCCTGTCTCTACTAAGAATACAAAAATTAGCCGGACGTGGTGGCACGTGCCTGTTGTCCCAGCTACTTGGGAGGCTGAGGCAGGAGAATCACTCGAACCTGGGAGGTGGAGGTTGTAGTGAGCCAAGATCGTGCCACTGTACTCCAGCCTGGGTGACAGGGCAAGACTCTGTCTCAAAAAACAAAAACAAACAAACAGAAACATCTAGTGATAATCTCTATATAGTTCATTTTCATAAAATATGTTTCAATGACCATATTAAAAACCTTTAATGTCTTAACCATTTTTGATTCTACCACAAAGTTGAAAACTTCTTGAATCAGTGTTCTGAAGCATGTGGATTTCAGATAGAGATTGACTTGCAACTGTCCTATACAGTTTTGTGAATCCAAAAGAGAACAAATCCTTGAACACCTATACTAACCACTATTTGGACTTGAGTCATCCACTCTTTTTCCTATAAAATACACCATGAGAGTCTTGTTTTACTTAATTATCTAGATATCTGTTACTCATCCTTCATACTCAGCAGGATGAAGGATGATAGAAAAGAGAGGATTTTTTGGAAGCAGACTCCTTGGAGTAAAGGATTTCAGCAGTTTTAAGCACCAAAAGTGTTCCTGAAATTATTGGTGTACTATGACATAGTATGATGTTTTATTTTAATAATAATGATCTTGAATTTACAAAAAGTACTTGTTTTTGTATTTTATCATAAGAAGAATACTATATGTTTTAGATAAACTCAAAGAATAAAAAGTTTAGTACTTGGGAGAGTAAATTCCACTTATTTGGAAAATTGTACTATGTGTAGAAACTTATGACATTATTAATAAATGAACTACTGAATTAATCAATTAGTTCTAAATAATATAAAATGTATATTTCTTAGGTAAATGATTATTTCTCTGCTCAGATATCTAATGTGGTTTCTGTTAATCTTGTGCATAAAATCTAGCTTGCCAGGCTAGGTGTGGTGGCTCATGCCTATAAACCCAGCACGCTGGGAGGCCAAGGCGGGCAGATCACCCGAGGCTTGGAGTTTGAGACTAGCCTGACCAACATGGAGAAACTCTGTCTTTACTAAAAATACAGAATTAGCCGGGCGTGGTGGCACATGCCTGTAATCCCAGCTGCTTGGGAGGCTGAGGCAAGAGAATCGCTTGAACTCGAGAGGCAGAGGTTGCCATAAGCCAAGATCTCGCCATTGCGCTCCAGGCTGGGCAATAACAGAGAAACTCCGTCTCAGGAACATGCAGACAAACAAACAAAAAGTCTAGCATGCTGTTTCCTGAGTTTGCTGTAATAAGATGTCCACTTGGTTCATATCTGTTCTCCCACTGACTGTGTTACTTTCCTCTCTCTTTAATGTAGGCTTTTTTATGAGGGGTCTTCTTACTTTCCTAGCCTAGCCACAGTGGTTGGTCCACGGGAGGGGGCATATGACCAAGGATAGTGTAATCAGAATCTTTTCCTATGATTTTTTTTCAAACAGGATCAAAGGAAGAGCTTTTACCTGTTTAGTTGTGAAAATGTAAGGAAGTCTGCCTGGAATCCCATTAGTTATATCTCTAGCAATCACAGAAACTACGACGCAGAAATGATAAGCTAGACTGAAAGAAATGGAAGTCCTTGGTTTACTTTAACAAGCCAATAAATTCTCTGACCTATTTCAGTTTGTGGTTCCATTTCTTGCATTCAAGAATCCTAGATAATCAATTTCCTAACTGTTAGGCATTTTACATGATTTCTCGTATTTATAGGCTGGATTGTGAATGTCATTATCCTGATTCCATAGTTGAGGAATTTAGTCTAAGGTCACATGGCTAAGTGGCAGAAATAGTAGATAAAGCCAACCTCACTGACTTTAAGCTTATCCTCTTTTTTTTTTCCTTCTTCTTTTTAACAAAAACTTAGGGCATTTTTTTTCTGTGTTAAAATATATGTAACATAAAACTTACCATGTGAACCATTTTTAAGTGTACAGTCCACTGGCATTAAGTACATTCACATTGTTGTGCAACTGATTTCCGGAACTTCTTCATCTGAAATGAAAACTTGTATCCATTAAACAATAACTCCCATTCCTTTCCTTTCCAGACCCTAGTAACCATGATCCTACTTTCTAACAATTTGGCTACTCTAGGTATGTTATATAAGTAGAAACATACAACATTTGTACTTTGGTGTCTGGCTTGTTTCATTTAACATTATCTTTTCAAAGTGCGTCCACATCATGCCACATGTGAGGATTTCCTTCCTTTTTAAGGCTGAATAATATTCCATTGTATGTATCTATTACATTTTGTTTATGCATTCAGTCATTGATAGATATTTGGGTTGTTTCCATGTTTTGGCTATTGAGAATAAAGCTGATGTGAACATGGTTGAATGAACATTCTTTTCAAGTTCCCTGTCATCAGTTCTTTTGTGTATGTACTCAGAAGTGAAATTGTTGGATTATATGGTAAGTCTATGTTCATTTTTTTTGAGGAATCTCTATACAGTTTTCTATAGTGGTTGCAACATTTTACATTCCTACCAACATTGCAAGGGTTCCAATTTCTGTACATCCCCACAAATACTTGTTATTTTCTCAGGCTTTTTGTTTTTGGCTGTTATTTATTTATTTATTTATTTTTTTATGTAATAGCCATCGTGATGGGTGTGAATTGGTGACTCTTTGCAGTTATGATTTGCATTTGAAGCTCATAACCTTTGTGTGTGGCAGTTCCTTGCTCCCTGAACTGTCCTCATCTATTATATCTCTTCAGTTCAAAACATCAAATATGATTGAGCAGACTCAGAATTTGTCATTCCAACTTTAAACTTGCTTGGCTGGAAGATACTGGTATGTTCTTTACTCACTGCCAAAGCATGTGTCTACCCTTCTTTTATTTATTTATTTTTTTTTCATTTTTTGAGATGGAGTCTTGCTCTGTTGCCCAGGACAGAGTGCAGTGATGTGATGTCTGCTGACTGCAACCTCTACTTCCTGGGTTCAAGCGATTATCCCGCCTCAGCCTCCTGAATAGCTGGGACTACAGGCATGTGCCACCATGCCCAGCTAATATTTTGTATTTTTAGTAGAGACAAAGTTTCACCATATTGGCCAGGCTGGTCTTGAACCCCTGACCTTGTGATCTGCCCACCTCAGCCTCTCAAAGTGCTGAGATTACAGGCATGAGCCACCATGCCTGGCTACCCTTCTTTTAAATCCTGTTTGAAATTCATCTTAGCATTAAAGTCTCTGACTAACCCAACTGAATCTAGAAAACATTTTATTCCAGTATCCCTTAAGCATGAAGGAACAATTAGTACTGGGCTGATGTATATGTTCTTTTGCATGTTTTCCAAGTGGGTTTATCCTACCCACTTTTAGATTATAAACACCTTGAGGAAATAGATCTTGGGTACCTCTTTGTAGCAGTCCCGTTATACCTATTGTCCAGTGATCAATGTGTAGTAGACATTTGAATAATAAATGTTGTTAACATTTATAATGTCATTTTATTATATTTCTCTCCTAATATTTTCTCATGCTTATGTGGATGTCAAAAAGCAAGTTCCGGTTTCCTTATTTCCGTTTCTGCTTCCTACTTACATGAAATTTCCTCTGTAGAACAGTTTCTCAATGTTTTCTATTGGGACAAAGGTTTAGTTGTCCTCAGAGAAATAGACATTTAAATGCTCTATTTCCTTTCTAGCAGTGCTGCTGGATTAGTCGGCAGATATTTATTCCAAATTCCAATTTTCAGACACAGCCATTTTAAAAAAAGATACTTATATTTGGAAACATGAATATCATACTGTGGCCCACCCTGAACATTCCCAGATCCGCTGGTGTGTCAGCCATGCTGCACTTCTCTCCCTCCACCCCCTCAAAAAAGAGAAAAAAATCTGAAGATGGTCCGGCTTCCTGTTCTGTGGATTTTGAATTACTGTAATTAGGATCTCATGTTTGCAGCCACACAGCCAGCTGTGATCTCTCAGCCTGGGCACTTTCTATTTCAGTTGGTAATTACTCAGTAGTAAAAAAAAAAAAAAAAATTAAAACAAAATCACAGATAGGAGAATTGAGGACATAGTCGACTTGGTACTGACTCTTTTGTGGGTGGGGAGGGTGGGGAAATAGGGTACACTATCTGTAATTCTAGCTTTCCTCAGACCAAAGCAACTAGGCTGAACACAATAGGCCCTTTAATTTCCTTGCACCCATTCAAAGGTGCTTCAATCAGAACAAGTGAAAAGACTCTGGAAGCCAGAAGATTGGTGATGCGGGAAGGGAGTGGTGAAGCAGAAGTAACTCCTGGGAGGACAGAAGATGTTAGCACAGTAGTATCACCAAAACAGAATTTTATATTCTTTAAAGAACTGTGTGTGGGTGTGTTTTAACTTAAGGTTAACTTCAAATGATAAACACCAGTTGCTGGATCGTCTATTTAGTGCTTATCAAGAGAGTTTATTTACTGATCTGCTGAGACCAAAAGCAGCGCGTCCTTTGGTTAACATTTGCTAAGATAAGTCCTTCTATTTGGGAAAAGATTTCTCCCCTCCTTCCCTCTCTCCCTGATTTTTCTAGGCCTGGGAAAGCTGGTTTTATACTATTCAAAAGTGCGTATCGCGCAGCCCAGAGTCACTGTCCCCTTTAAAGGGGGCTTTCTCTCTTGTCTTAAAAAACAGACCTTGGAAGGAGCCAGATGGTTCCCGTCTGCTGCCTTGAGTCAATGCACTTCCTCCCACAGACCGGAGCCCTTTTGCCCTCCTTCCTCCCCAGCTCCTCCCCACTTTCTACCCCCCACCACTGGGCCTCTCTGTTTTGTCGCTAGAAATAATCTTTTATTGCCCAGTTGTTCGGAAGTGACCTTTTGCCCTTGATTAGATAGCACCAGGCTCCATCACCGGATTGCTTTTGAGCGGGCAGTTGCTTTTTTGTGTGGGCTGATCCGGTGTCAGGGAGAACAATGCAAGGCTTTGCAAAATTTTAGTATAGCTCAGGCCTCCTGTGGAATAGGTGGGGGCGGGGAGATGTGGGGTTGAATAAAGCAGCCCAGTGGATCCTAGTTGCAAAAATACGTTTTCTTTAGTAAACTGAAAAGCAAATGGCATATTTTAAAATTCGCTTGTATTAAAAATACATATTTAACTCACTCCTTAATAACCACGTACTTTAGAGGAATAGAAGATTCCTCTAGGGTTTCAGTATATATTATTTAAGCATACAAATATACTGTTAAACTGACTTGAATGCATAGCCTTACATTAGAATATTAATCAAATGGACTATTGAGTTTCTCACAGCAGATTTCCAGGTCTCAATTATTTTAAGTAACAAGTATAATAAACCATATAACAAAGAATGAATTTAATCATTGAAAGCTAACTCATTTTTTATTTTAAAAATTAGGGAAAAATATTTATGACTTTACATGCTTCCTAGATAAAATGGAATTTTTGACTTGTATCTTTCATAATAGTCCTCAAATTCTTTTAATTTAAAATTCTCAGGAATATCTGCCAGAACTAGTAGAGTGGGTAAATTTGAAATTTTTGTTTTAACACCTTCAGTTTCACTCAGGAGGTGAATATTCTGCTACACAGGCATAGCAGCATTTTGAGATTATTTTAAAAGTTTGTTAAAACATCTCAAATTTTGGTGAGGTGCGATGGCTCACGCCTGTAATTTCAACACTTTGAGAGGCCAAGGTGCGAGGATGGCTTGAGCTCAGAAGTTTGAGACCAGCCTGGGTAACCTTGTCTCCACAGAAAATAAAAAATTAGCTAGGCATGGTGACACTAGTCCCAGCTACTCACTCGGGAGGCTGAGGCAGGAGGATTGCTTGAGCCTGGGAGGTTGAGGGTGCAGTAAGCAGCGTTTGGTGCCACTGTACTCCAGCCTAGGCAACAAAATGAGACCTAGTCCCAAAATAAAGTAAAATAAAAATATGGAGTTTCTTAGTTCTCTGACGGGAAAAATGTCTACAGCCCATGCAACCCTAAATTTTGGTTGTAGGTAATATTTAATGCTAATGTCCACGCTGTTTCTTAACTCTTGGCCTGCCAGTTATGGTGGCTTAAAATGAATTCTACCTTTCTGGTTTATTTCAGAAGTTCTGCTCCGTGTTTTGTTTCATAGGTTTGTAGTGTTGGGACATACCAGAGAGTTTATCACAACTGTTTTCAGTGTCACACAGGGCGACTATATTTGCTACGCAATGTGGAAAATACGTATATTAGTCTTCACACAAAGGAAGTTAAAGATATAAAGTGCAGAGTGAGTATTACCAGCTCCATTTTACAGATGAAGCACCAGGAACTCACTGTCATGCAAATGTTCTAGAAGTACCCAGGGCAACTCCAAGGTTCCTAATGCCCTTGTTTCAATGCTTAAGAATGGTTGTTTTCATAAATATTATGCGTGTGTGGCTATCACAAAGAAAAATGATTTGCGTGCTCAACCTTTTCAATTTTTTAACTGTGCTTTACTAGTCAAATATATTTCTCTCAAAAAATCAAGGTGAAATATGCCAAATTTTCCAAAAATAATTTTTGGGATGCAGTGATAGGCTGGACATGGTGGCTTACGCCTGTAATCTTAGCACTTTGGGAGGCTGGGGTGGAATCAGGAATTCGAGACCAGCCTGGCCAACATGGTGAAACGCCATCTCTACTAAAAATACAAAAATTAGCCAGGCGTGGTGATGGGCACCTGTAATCCCAGCTACTTGGGAGGCTGAGGCAGGAGAATTACTTGAACCTGGGAGGCGGAGATTGCAGTGAGCCAAGATTGCACCATTGCACTCCAGCCTTGGTGACAAGAGTGAAATTCAGTCTCAAAAACAAACAAAAAAAGAATACAGTGATACATATATGTGTGTGCATGTATGATCAAGGGAAGATCAATGTTGAGACATCACTGAGTGAACTGAAAACATGCCATCAAGTGTTGGTAGATTTCATTTGATTTCAATCCATCTTCCTGTTAGCAGGGGCATACTTCTTTATGTCTCTGTAGGGGTGGTGTTAGTTTGAGTGGTAGCAATTGAGTATTGGAAAAGAGCCAAAATGGTTCGGAGTTCTTCCACTTTTTTTGTTTTTCCAAAGAAGGGAGTCTTCAGCTGTGAGACTGTTTTGAGAATTGGCCAGGCTGCATGGATGACAAAGGAGGACACTAGAAGTTTCCTTTGGGGCTTTTGGGTGGGTAGCAATGAAAATACTGAATCTGTTTATCTATGTAGCTTACAGACAATAGGAGACTGGGTCATAGCAGTGCCTCTTTCTCCTTTCCCCTTTCATTTCCTTACCTTTCCTTTCCTTTTTTTGAGGGAGGATCTTGCCCTGTCACCCAGGCTGGAGTGTTGCAGTGGCCTGATTTCAGCCCTCTACAGCCTCAGCCTCCCCAGCTCAAGCGATCCTCCCACCTCAGCTTCCCAAGTAGCTGGGACTGCAGGCATACACCCCCACGCCTGACTAATTTTATTTTTTGCAGAGACAAGTTCTCACTATGTTGCCCAGGTTGGTCTTGAACTCCTGAGCTCAAGTAATCCTCCCGCCTCAGCCTCCCAAAGTGCAGGGATTAGCATGAGCTACCGAGCCCAACTTTATTTTCCTTAAACTCCTTTTTTTCTGAAAATGATTCTCCTTTTGTTTCATGAGAATATAGAAGAGTAAATTCTTTATGAGAAGAATTTAGCTTATATATAAACTAAAAAAGAGTAGAGATAGGATTCCAGAGATCAAGATTCTTCTGTTGATCATTTCTAAAAGGGGCTAAAAATGTTCTCCTAATTTACTCGGTTATTAAAGCAGTTAGTCAGATGCATTATATCCTGTTTCTGGCAACCAGCACCACCAACAACAAAAAAGACAACAAACGAGCAAACAAAAATACTATGTAGTTGTGATGTGCAAGTCAACAAACATTTATTAGCTTATTATTAGCATATTTGTATAGCAATGCTATAAAGTTTAAATATATGTTAAAAATGAAAATATATTCTTTTCTTGTCATGTGTAGGAAGCTAATTTTCTGCATACTTAAGATAGCAATGTCTACTTCTTACTTTTTTTCTTTTAAGACAGAACTTCACTCTTGTTGCCCAGGCTGGAGTGCAATGGTGTGATCTCGGCTCACTGCAACCTCTGCCTCCTGGGTTCAAGCAATTCTGCCTCAGCCTCCCAAGTAGCTGGGATTATAGGCATGTTCCACCATGCCTGGCTAATTTTGTATTTTTGGTATAGATGGGATTTCTCCATGTTGGTCAGGCTGGTCTCGAACTCCTGACCTCAGGTGATCCACCTGCCTCAGCCTCCCAAAGTGCTGGGATTAAAGGCGTAAGCCACCGTGCCCGGCATACTTTTCACTTTTATAGGGAATGATATGTAAATGCAAACATAAAATTATTCTTTCACTGAAAAAAGTAATATACTAGTAAATTATTGATAAGGTTAATCTTAAAGAGAGCACAGAGGCATGGTAATAAAAGGTCACAAAACTAATTTGATGATTATTATGTATTATGTATATAATCACAAAGAGTAGTTAAAGTAAGCCAAAGTAGATTATTTTTTTTTTTGTCTTTTGGAGACAGAGTCTCAGTCTGTTCCCCAGGCTAGAGTGTAGTTGTGTGATCCTGGCTCACTGCCACCTCTGCCTCCCGGGTTCAAGCAATTTTCCTTGCCTCAACCCCCAGAGTAGCTGGGATTACAGGTATGCACCACAATGCCTGGATAATTTTTGTGTTTTTGGTAGAGAACGGGTTTCACCATGTTGGCCAGACTGGTCTCGAACTCCTGGCCTCAAGAAATCTGCTTGCCTTGACATTCCGATGTGCTGGAATTACAGGCATGAGCTACAGCGCCTGGTCAGATTCCTTTAATTAGGAAGAAAATTAAAATATTTTCTTTCTTTCTTTTTTTTTTTTTTTGAGACAGAGTCTCACTCTGTCACCTAGGCTGGAGTGCAGTGGCACAATCTTGGCTCATTGCAACCTCTGCCTCCCTGGTTCTTGCAGTTCTCCTGCCTCAGCCTCCTGAGTAGCTGGGACTACAGGTGCACGCCGCTACACCTGGCTAATTTTTTGTATTTTAGTAGAGACGGGGTTTCACCGTGTTGCCCAGGCTGGTCTTAACTCCCGAGCTCAAGCAGTCCGCCCACCTCAGCCTCCCAAATTGCTGGGATTACAGGCGTGAGCCACTGTGCCTGGCCATTAAAATATTTTCCTAAAAATTTATGGAAAGTAGGTTAGGTGCGGTGGCTCACACCTGTAATCCCAGCACTTTGAGAGGCCAAGACGGGTGGATCACCAGCGGTCAGGAGTTTGAGACTAGCCTGGCCAACATGGCAAAACCCTGTATCTACTAAAAATATAAAATTAGCTTGGCGTGGTGGCATGTGTCTGTAATCCCAGCTACTTGGGAGGCTAAGGCAGGAGAATCACTTGAACATGGGAGGTAGAGGTTGCAGTGAGCCAAGATCGCTCCATTGTACTCCAGACTGGGCAACAGGAGCGAAACTCCATCTCAAAAACAAAAATAAATAAATAAATAAAAATAAAGCCTTCGTAAACTATCGTATGGCAATGGCTGTCTTGAGTCAGTTAACTGGGTGTTTTGTCATTAAATAAACAAGAAATTTGTTAAATTATTGTATTTGCCAATATTTCCTAATATTTTATTTCACCCATGCCACCCTAAAATTTGAGTTTAATTCCCTTGACTGAAATGGGGCTCTCTGAAGTTCTTGAAATTCTTTTGCTGGCACAATCCCAGATCTCTTGGTCTTCAGACATTGACTCTGGTCTTAGGAGCTCCAGGGTCTCTGTCCCTCTTTATATAACTCAGCTCACACATTCACAGGGGTCTTTCTTGAGCTCTGTATCTTCTGTAACCTGTTAATGGTGATGACTTCCAGCCCTGGTTCTTGTCCTCTGTTCTTTTCCTCTGCTACCCCTCCTTTGTGGTATTCACGAATAAAGTTCACCACCTTCTTAATTAAAATAACTAAAGTTTCTTCACTGCCTTGTCCCTCCCAGTGCCTTACTATCTTGCTCTGCAGGATGGTGCTGCTCAGATATTTTACTGGTGACCAAAAGAAAACATCCCTGAAATGAAACCTTATCTCCCATGAGAACCTATTCTTACCACTATCATTGTTTATTGAGTGACTTCTCAAAGGGTATTCAATAACTTGCTGAGTAGAGGTAGAATTTTCAAAGAACCAACACAAACTTGTCAAACTGTTAATGAACCAGCCTCAAAAGATTGCAGTGGACTTTGTAGGTGATAAAACCTAGGGATAGTGAAGGAAAGATAGTTCCCCTATGGAGCTCGTTCCAAGCTATGTCCTTTCATCAAATGGAAAGAACGCAAGATGAGGGTCAGGGGAAATCAGATTTACTTTGTTGAAGCTCTGGTTGGACCACTGACCTTGTAAAGCTCTCTGAATCTTAGTTTCCTGTTTGTCAAGGCTTTTACTTCCTAACTTTTGTGGTTAACATGAAAATGCCACAAAGTACTAAGCCATATAAATAGAAAGTAATTATACTACAATGATCACGTTGGGAATTTGTGGTTGCTATAATCACAATGAGAACATACATACCGCAGTTGCAGTTAAATGTTTATTTGCTTGTTCACTTGTTTATTGCCTTTCTCTCTCCTAAATTGTACATTCCATTAGGGTAATGAGCATATTTATTTTATTAATCATTGTAATCCTGTTATATATTAGTTTCTGACTCTGGGAGGCACTCTGTAAATATTATGTGGATGGATGGATGGATGGAATATGATTAATAGCTTCAAGTATACCGGCTTTGTGAAGTCCAAAGACTATCAGAAAGTCCATGTGCCATGGCTTATGAACATTTGTTGAAAAATGCAGAGTGTATGATAAAATTATGTTGTTTGCTAAATTCTTTAAGCACAGGATATGTGACCCTGCCCCCATGGCTCCCCTGTGGAGACTACTTTCTAGTTTGTCCTTGATCAGTGGTAAGCAGGCACCAGCAACCTAGTTCTATGAGAAAACACAGAACACCTGCTGTTAATAATAATCACCTGTTCAGAGAGAATAAATACATGCGTCAGAGTGTTCTTGAGGCCCTCAGCCCGGAATGCTGTCAGTCCCCTGAGGCTCTCAGCTCGGAAGGCTGTTGGCCCCCAGACAGTCCCACTTTGCTGTTCTATCTGGGTATCTGCTTCTTAATGCCTTCAGCGCCGCCTGGGTGGGGGTCTCTACGGCCTAGCTGGTCGCGGTAAACATTAATATTTATAGAATTTCCCAAAGCTTCACTTCAGTTCTAAGTTCATTTAGAAATAGTTTTGTTTGTTTGTTTGTTTTAGAGACATGGTCTTTACTCTGTGGTCCAGGCTAGAGTGCAGTGATGAGACCATCTGCAGGAATTTGAGGCTCACGGGCAGCCTCGAATTCCTGGGCTCAAGGAATTCTCCTGCCTCAGCCTCTGAGTAGCTGGGACTACAAGTGCATGCCACCACACCTGGCTAATTTTACTTTTTTATAGAGATGGGGTCTTGCTGTGTTGCCCAGGCTATTCTCAAACTCCTGGCCTCAAGTGATCCTCCCTCCTCAGCCTCCCAAAGTTCTGGGATTATAGGCATGGGCCACTATGCCCAGCCTATTTTAGAGACAGTTTTAACAAATCTGGCTATGTCCTGTTTCAAGTTATGAAAAACTGGGGACCGATAATCAGAAGTCTTTAGGGAGGAACCCAAAGGAGGCACTGTTAGCTGCAAGCAGTGACAGCCAAACAATCTGAAAGCGAATTAGAACATAGAACAACTGCTGAAAGTGAAAAGTATGGCAGTCTGGAACCACTTAATACAAATTAAATGCACTTATGTGTTCATAACAATTCTGTGAACTGTGTCATATCACACACATACATGGTGTTAGAAGGGAGAAGCAGCCTACCTGCTCCGAGTCCTGCAGCCATTGTAGTGAAATTGTGTAGTGATGGAGGCTCATGAGGAAATCTCTGAACCGTCAGGAAAATTAAATTACGTTCACTTTCCTTAACAAGCTAGGGAAGTATGTAGGTCACTTTAGATTTAGATTTAGCAAGAGTTATCTCTAAATACATAAAACTGAAATCTCTTATTTCTGATACTACTAGATAAATAAGGTATTATTTTATTCACTAAACCAATGACCTTTAAAGATATATCCAAAGCAACCAAAATCAAAATGTTAGGAAGTTACACTTGCTATGTATTAAAACACCCTTAAGGTCTGCATAGGTAGATGCTGAATAAATTAGAACAACAGTACTATAGTAAAATAATGGGCCATTGTATTTAGTCAAGCTGGTCAGCTCCTTTACCGGCCTTAATTAATAAGAGTTTATTTTTACCCCAACACTATATGCCCTTGCTATCTGAGTTATGCCTTATAAAATAAATCAAGTATTTAAGATGTTAATATATTTTGGTGATGCTAGGTGCTTGGGTTTCCATTGCCATAGGGAGAATGGGGTTTTATTTTTATTGTTGTTGTTATTTTTTTTTTTAATCTGCTATTCACAAGTGACAAATTTTGAGAGCTTAAAGTTGATTTTAAATTTCATTTGGGCTGGTCATGGTGGCTTAACTCCTGTAATCCCAGTGCTGTAGGAGGTCAAAGCAAGAGGATGGCTTGAGCTCCAGAATTCAAGACCAGCCTGGGCAATATAAAGACTACAAAAACATTTTAAAATTAGCTGGGCGTGGTGGTGCACACCTGTGGACCCAGCTACTTTGGGGGGCTGAGGTGGGAGGATCAGTCGAGCCCAGGAGATTGAGACTACAGTGAGCCATGATCATACCACTGTACTCCAGACTGGGTGACAGAGCAAGACCCTGTCTTTAAAAAACACTTCATTTGATTTCAAAAAATATTTATTGACCACCCACTTTGACCTAGGTGGTACTGGAGACAGATATGAGTGAGACAATATCCCCTCTCTCAGGGAGCAAATAGCTTTGGTATTTTCAAATAGAGAAAAAAGCCCTGTCTGGGCTAGGTGCAGTGGCTCACGCCTATAATCCCAGCGCTTTGGGAGGCTAAGGTGGGCGGGATCATCTGAGGTCAGGAGTTCAAGACCAGCCTGACCAACATGGAGAAACTCCATCTCTACTAAAAATATGAAGTTATCTGGGTGTGGTGGCACATGTTTGTAATCCCAGTGACTTGGAAGGCTGAGACAGGAGAATCACTTGAACCTGGGAGGTGGAGGTTGCGGTGAGGCAAGATCTTGCCATTGCACTCCAGCCTGAGTGACAAACTCCGTTTCAAACAAGCAAACAAAAAAAACAACAACAAAAAAAACCAAGCCCTGTCTGAATCATTAGAATTTTAAAGTCTAGTGATGTTTGGAGAAGGCAGAAGGAAATGATGGCAGCTACTATTAGTTATATTGATCAAAGAGTAATTTTTAAATATTCAAAATTTATAGGCTAAAATAAATTAATTTAAACTGTATATCACATTAATTGTTAAACATGTTGGAGAAGTAACATTGATCTTTCAGAAAATATTTCAGTTCTATTTGCTGGTGGGTTTTTTTCCCTGATTCTTTTCAATTATAATTGCTTTTCCAAAATGGAAGAAAAAATTCATAGTTTTTAATTTCTAAAATCTCCTAAATTAAAAAAATTAAAGAATCTATGTATAGTTCAGTGGAAAATAACTCAGATGAAAGTAACTACAGGAAAGAATTTTTATATATCTTTACTTTGTATACTTAATTTTTATTTTCCTTTGTTTTAAATTTTCGAAGTAGGTACATTCAAAGTAGGTGAAACTTTTTTGAAGGTCCTTAAGAGTAAGCAATTCTAAATCTTATCACTGGTTAGATTTTGATGTCCTGGGTTATTCTAATCCATGAACTCAACCAAGAACAGAATGGAACAAACTGTGTCTGATTAAATGATAATTTCCTAAATTAAAAAAAGTTTGGCTACATCAGATAGTAGTTGATATCCACACTACTCACTATCAGATAGAGGAACTCACACGTGTGCCATTCTGGGAGAGCTGCCAATGCTGCTGTCATCGCTGGTAGCCAGAAACAGGCATGATTAAAAGATTTGCGTGTAGTGCTGCTCATCGTTAGTACTTTGTATATCCGGTGAGTAGACATAAACAGAAGCAACTCTTTCACTGGTGTTTTCATTCTCCTCCGTTCTCTCTGATCCCTTCATTACTCTGGTGCTCCTCAGAGGTGTGCTGGTCTGTTGGAGCTTCTATTTCAGCCGTTGCGGTTGTTATCATGCATTTGTGGATGCTTGATTTAACCTCACACCATAAGCCCATCCACCCCTCCACGACCATCTAAGCTAAAACAAACGAAAGCTTACTTCTAGCCTGTATCACAATCTCCAATTGTCTCCACCTAGAATGTATAATGTAATTTAGGTGTTATAGTGTTTTTCAGTCATAAAGCAGATGGAGTGGAAAAGATGACCACAGTGAGAAGGTCAGTTCAGCTGATAGTGACAAACATCACCCTAGAGGAGAGTGTTATGAATAATTGAAGGGGAGAGACCCACGAGAAGGAAAATGGCCTTATTAAACAATGAGAATGGAGAGATTGTGGTGACTTCAGATTGACAAAAGTACAGAATGACTTTTGAAAAAAAGGCATCCTAATGAAATTGAAAGAAAAGCTTATTGAGGAAAAATGAGAAAAAGTTAAATGAACACACTGAAGAGGGAATCCAGCTTACACACAGCTTAGAGGTTGAGGAATGAGCTAATGAACCATTCATTGCTACATGTAAAATGCTGTGTGTCGCACCAGGGAACTGCTGTTAGTCACAAAAGGGAAATTATGGTACATCTTTCAGGCTCTAAGGGTCCTGCTGGAGCCCATTAGCTGTATGTCAGGCTCCCTTGTGGGAGGCAGGAGGCAAACCTATTTAGAATCTTTTTTTTTTTTTTTTTTGCTTTGAGAAATTGGCCCTTGGGACAAGGAATCTCAGCTCCTCCTAGGCACGGTGGAGATGGACAGGAAGTCCTTGCCTGGCAATGTAGCACCTTGTGTATTTACTTCCAATGTTGCTTTCTGACACAAAAGGCAATTGGGGCACTTCTCCGAGTCCACCTAAATCTAAGTTCTTAGGAGGATGTCTGAATGAAGGCAAATAAGTGTAAATTTAATAACAGTAGATTCAGTAGCTCACGTTCCTTCCTCAGCAAAATAAGGCAACCAGGATGAGAATACTTGCTTTCTATACCTTAATTGTTTTTAACTTCAAAAAGCTCAAAGTCCTTTTCAGAATACTGTAGCCCATTGTTTGAAACCATTGGGCCTCTATAAACCACATACATTAAAGTACCAAAGTTAGAAAGGATGGACTTAGGATTGGACAAATACAGGTTCAAGGCCAGTCTCTAACACTGGCAGGGAACACGATCTTCTTCCAGTATCGTGCTTAGACCTAGGCAACCAGGCCTTATCCTGGTGCACTGACCCTCGCTGCTTTAGAGGACCCTGTGCTCCCCTTCTCTGACTTCATCTTTCCTATGGAGCTGGGAGTCTGTAAGTCCAAGGTGACATGGCCCGCCCTCCCAGGCCTGTGCCTCCCCATGTTCTGGGGATCCTGGAACCCAGAATTTTAGATCCAAACAGCAGGGCCCGCTTTCAGGGCCAGTGTAGGACTGTTTCTCAGGTTTGTCTTCATAGGGTGGACCATGGTGCCATAATGCTCCCACTGAGAGAAGGGGTCAGCAAAGGAGGATGGAAATTAGATGGAGCAGGGCTGCTGAGGGCTGTGGTGTTACTCCTGTGTGTGAGATGCCCGTGGCCCTGGACAGAGCTGGATGTGGGAACGGGCCCTCCATTCGTGCACTGGCTCCCACCTGCAGACGTTAGGAGCACACCTGTCCATCTAATGAAGTTATCGAGATGTTTAAATAAGCTGATGTTTGTAAAGTACTCAGCGCAGAGATTGGTAGATTGTAGGCATTCTGCATGTTTTTGTTCTGGGATGGCTTCTGTTTCAAATTACATTTGAC
The DNA here is from genome assembly GCA_963573385.1 of Cacajao melanocephalus. Taxonomy (NCBI): domain Eukaryota; kingdom Metazoa; phylum Chordata; class Mammalia; order Primates; family Pitheciidae; genus Cacajao; species Cacajao melanocephalus. The sequence continues at coordinate 63,371 of CAUYLG010023733.1, read as the reverse complement.
TTAGTCTCTTCTAAATTTCCATGAAAAACATGTACCCAGAGGCCCAAAATAAAATGAAACCTCTTTAGCAATACTGAAAAATAAGACTAATAGCCATCCTATTGCCAGAATATGAGAGGAATTTACAAACACCACAAAACTTATATAGCAAAAATAAGGAATCAAATTGGTGTTTAGGGTCATTTTACATTGATAAAATGCACAGCCTATGCTATGGAAAAAGAATCCATAAATCTGCATAAACTGAATCATACCTATAGGTATTATAGTGATAGGAATCACACTCAGTATAAAGTAAAAACTGGAAATGCATAGAGCAGTGGACACAAATCAATTGTGGAATATAATAATATTCACACCTTTTTTCAGCTTTTGACAAATCAAGTAGGTAATATATAGACATGGAAATTTTGCCTGTAATTAAGTTGAGTTTACAGTTAATTATTGAACTTTGTATAATCCAAAGAACACACTTTTTTAACGCTTGCAAAATAGTTTCAAAAATTGATTACATTGAGAAAAGAGAATCTCATTAAGTTCTTCCCAGGTAGAAGCTGAATAGACCAGATTGTCTAACCTCAATGCCATACAATAAAAATGAAATACAAAACCTGAAACAAATGATCGGTTGGGTGTGGTGGCTCACACCTATAATTTCGGCACTTTGGGAGGCTGAGGTAGGTGGATGGCTTGAGCCTAGCAGTTCTCAGAACAGCCTGGGCAACATGGTGAAACCTTGCTCTACAGTAAATACAAAAAATTAGCTAGACGTGGTGATGTGTGCCTGTCGTCCCAGCTACGGGGAAGGCTGAGGTGGAAGGACTGTTTGAGTCCAGGAGGAGCCAAGATTGCATCACTGCACTCCAGTCTGGCCAAGAGAGTGAGACCCTGCCTCGAAAAAAGAAAGAAACAAATGATTAATTTGTAATGGCAATAAATATCTGGCATCTGTGAAATGGATACACCTTTGATTTTCAGATGCATCTCAACTTCAGAGTTGTAAAATGTGCAAAAAAGTGTGTTTGACAATTCATGAAATGCTTTAATTCTGGGTAAAATGAAAATGAAAATTTTACCAATTATTAGAAAAAGAAACAAAACTGCTATCAGGATGATGGTATATGAACAAAGCTATATAATGAGGCATATTAATAATCTTCAATTGCTTTTGTATCAACAAAAAAGAAAATAAATGAAGTATAATATATACTTTATTCAAGAATAGTTTCATTTTGTGGTAGAACCACAGTTCCTTTACCTCCGATTCTGTGATGAAATCTGGGCCCCATTCTTTCTCTTTGTGAGTTTCTTTTTCTTTTTCTTTTGAGATGGAGTCTCACTGTGTTGCCCAGGCTAGAGTGCAGTGGCACCATCTCGGTTCACTGCAACCTCCTCCTGCTGGGTTCAAGTGATTTTCCTGCCTCAACCTCCAGAGTAGCTGGGATTACAGGTGCCTACCACCACACTTGCCTAATTTTTGTATTTTTAGTGGAGATGGGATTTCACCATGTTGGTCAGGCTTGTCTCGAACTCCTGACTTCAGGCAATCCGCCTGCCTTGGCCTCCAAAGTGCAGGGATTACAGGTGTGAGGCACTGCACCCAGCCTAGTTTCTTTAATCTCAGGGCTCCTACTTTCTCTTCCTGAAATTGAGTTTCTGTTGTTTAAGTTTTCCTCCTTCCAATCCAGTCCTTCAAGCATATTTGTATATGGTTAGTCTCAATTATATGAAAGGTTTAGTTTTTAAAATGAGGTTTCTAGGCCTGATGTAAATCAGACAGTGAGGTTGGTTACCATCACAGAATGAATATTGTTTAATACCATATGATGACTTTTCGGAGTGTTGGTCCTGTATCTGTCAGAAACCCTAAATGATGAAGAATATCCATTCTAACTTAAAATCAAGATTGAATTTAACAATAAACCACTGGGGAGAAAATCAGGAATAAGATAAGGATTGCATCTATAACTCACTATTTAACATTATTTCATCTGAAGTAGAAATGGGGAGTATAATAAATAGAAAAGGAAGAGGCCAAATTATTATTTATGATGATTATAATTCTTATAGTAATTATATTAATTATTATAAGAAATAATACTAATTCCTGACTGGTCATGGTGGCTCATGCCTGTGATCCCAGCACTTTAGGAGGCCAATGTGGGCAGATTGCCTGACCCCAGGAGTTTGAGACCAGCCTGGACAGCATATTGACCTGTCTCTACTGAAAATTTAAAAAATTAGCCAGGCGTGGTGGTGTGTGCCTATAATCCCAGCTACTTGGGAGGCTGAGGCATGAGAGTCACTTGAACCTGGGAGGTGGAGGCTGCAGTGAGTTGAGATAGTGCCACTGCACTCCAGTCTGGGCAACAGAGCGAGACTGTCTTAAATGATAATAATAATTTCTAATATCTCAAAAAATACAGAGAATCAACATAGAAACATTTAATATAGGAAATTTCCATAAAGTGGCCAGGTAATGAGTCAATCCAAAATCAATAGAATTCGTATTCGGTAGCAATAACCACCAAGGAGGAAGAACAGAGGAAAAGAGTTAATCAATAATAATAATAAATATTCACTTGAATGTTAGAGAAACATAAAGATGTACTTTGCTTCTGATGGAAAGACTGAATATGATCAAGGTGACAGTCATTTCCAAATTAGTTTATAGATCTAATGCATTCCTAATCACAGTATCAATAGTTTCCTTTAGGAACTTGACCAAAATTATTCCAAAGTTTGTCTAGAAGACTAAACATGTGAAAATGTGATGACTTATTATTTTTTTTTTTTGAAAACAGTGACTAATGACTTTCTAATTCTCCCGAGTGACAAAAATTAAACTGTTTGGTACCGAAATAAGAATAAACAAGCCAATAGTAAAGTACAGAGCTCTGAAAAAGTTCTTTTTATTTATAATGATGGTTCATATATTTTTTTTTTTTTTTTAAAGCCTTGAAGGCCGATCACAGTGGCTCACACCTGTGATTCCAGCACTTTGGGAGGCCAAGGTGGCTGGATCATCTGGGGTCAGGAGTTAGAGACCAGCCTGGCCAACATGGTGAAACCCCGTCTCTACTAAAAATACAAAAATTAGCCGGGCATGGTGGCTGGCTCCTGTACTCCCAGCTAGTTGTGAGGCTGAGACAGGAGAATTGCTTGAACCGGGGAGGCAGAGGTTGCCATGAGCCGGGATCATGCCATTGTACTCCAGTCTGGGTGACAAGAGTGAAATTCCATCTCAGAAAAAAATTAAAAATAAAAATAAAAAAGCCTTGGCTAAAGGACAAGTTGGTTGAGAGACCTGACCAAGTAGTTGTTGAAAAAAAGAGTTTCACTCTTTTTTTTTTTTTTTTTTTAAGACGGGGGTCTCACCATGTTGGTCAGGCTGGTCTTGAACTCCCGACCTCAGGTGATCCGCCCGCCTTGGCCTCCAAAGTGCTTGGATTACAGGCGTGAGCCACTGCGCCTGGCCAAGAGTTTCACTCTTTTACTATACAGTATAATAAATATTAGATTAAAACTATAAAAATTCCAGAAAAAAATATGTGTTTAATTTTGAGATGGAGATGAACTTTCTTTTCTTTTCTTTTCCTTTTTTGAGACTGGATCTTGTCTTCCTCTGTTGCCCAGTTTAATATAAAGTCAATTTCTCACTTTTTTCATGGTGTTCATTACAGTTAATATCCGTAGAAGCTGAATATCATGTACTTAAAAAGATAGCAACTGTGACCTTAAAACTGATCTTTAATAAAAGATATTTTCCTCTATGACAAGTTCTTGTATTTCATTAAGGATGAGGGACAGTTTAGATATCAGCCACGTGATGCATAATGACACTTCAATGTGGGACCACATATGTGATGGTGGTTCCATACATAAGACTGTGATGGAACAGGAACGCGTAGCTGAAGAAGAGGCAAGAGAAAAGAAAACTGCAGGAGAAGAAAAAGAAAAACCCACATGAAAATTCACAGTGAAGGCTTTAGCAGAAGCTTTTGCAGACCTCAACAAACTCCTTAAAACATTTGAAAACATAGACCCCCGCCCAATGCTGGAAGGTTTTCATTCGTAGGGAAGAATGTTCATGGTGCATCATTATCTGTTTACTAGCAAATCTATCATGAAAAAACGAAACAAACCAAGCAAACCACCATGGATGTATGTCTGAAAAGAGTGACACCTCAAGAAGAGCCTCAGGCAGGTCCTTCAGGAGGTATTCCAAGAGAAGGCATAGTTATTATAGGAGATGACAGTTCTATGCGTGTTATTGCCCCTGAAGACCTTCCAGTGGAACAGCATGTGGAGGTGGAAAATAGTGATATTGATGATCTTGTTCCTGTGTAGGCTTAGGCTAATGTGTATGTTTGTGTCTTCATTTTTAACAAAAAAGTTTAAAAAGGAAAAAAAAATAGAAAAAATCTTATAGAATAAGGATATAAAGAAAGAAAATAGTTTATGACACTGTACAATATGTTTGTGTTTTAAGCTAAGTGTCATTACAAGAAAGTCAGAAATTTAATAATTTAATAAGTTTATAAAGAAGTTACAGGAGGCTAATGTTAATTTATTATTAAAGAAAAATATTTTTTATGAATTTAGTGTAGCCTAAGTGTACAGTGTGTATAAAGTCTACAGTAGTGTACAGTGATGTCCTAGGCCTGCACATTTACTCACCACTCATTGATTCACCCATAGCAACTTCCAGTCCTGCAAGCTCCATTCATGGTAACTGTCCTATACATGTGTACCTATTTTTTTTTTTGAGGCAGACTAGAGTGCAATGACATGAGCTTGACTTACTGCAACCGCTGCCTCTCAGGCTCAAGCCTTCCCACCTCAGCCTCCTGCGTAGCCGGGATTATAGGCACCACCATGACTGGCTAATTTTTTGTATTTTTTTTAGAGGTGGGGTTTCACCATGTCACCCAGGCTGGACTTGAACTCCTGGGCTCAAGAGATCCACCTGCCTTGGCCTCCCAAAATGCTGGGATTATAAGTGTGAGCCACCTGACCAAGTGTACCATCCATTTTATACTGTTTATTTTGTTTTTGTTCTTTGAGATGGAGTCTTGCTCTGTCACCAGGCTGGAGTGCAGTGGCACAATCTCGGCTCACTGCAACCTCCACCTCCTGGGTTCAAGAGATTCTCCTGCCTCGGCCTCTGGAGTAGCTGGGACTACAGGCATGTGCCACCATGCCCAGCTAATTTTTTTTTTTTTTTGTATTTTTAGTAGAGACAGGGTTTTACCATGTTGGCCAGGCTGGTCTTGATCTCCTGACCTCATGATCCACCTGCCTCAGCATCCCAAAGTGCTGGGACTATAGGCACTTTGGGATGCTATATTGTTTTTTATTTAACACTGTATACTTTTATAGTTATTTTTACTGTACTTTTTCTATATTTAGTTACGTTTAGATATACAAATACTATTATATTACAACTGCCTTCAGTACACTAACATGCTGGATGGGTGTGTAGCCTAGGAGCAGTAGGCTATCTCATATAGCTTAGGTGTGTAGAGGGTGTACACTAGGTTTGTGTAAGGACACTATGATGTTTATGTGACCACAAGGTAGCCTCATGACATGTCTTTCTGGACATAACCCTGTTGTAAGGCAGTGCATGACTATATTACACTTAATTTGTGAGAATAGAATGTGGTGAAGCATGTTCTAGGCTCAATGCAGCCAAACTTTGTGGATGCTGCTTCAGTTTATAGAAGCTCTATCAAGTTGAGATATGGGGCTTCTAGGTGCTTACATAGGTATTTATGATGGTCTTTGAATTTGTTGTAATAATTTCAAATAACTTAATAGAATCATACATTTCCTCAGGGGAGGGTTGCTTTTTGTTTTATTTCCTCTGCTTTTGCTTTTGGTTAAAACTCAAGGTAATCTTATACTAGACACTCAACTTTGGGTGACTGATTAATAAACTGTAAATTACATCATTTCAATGTGGTAGGCAGTTTTAAAACCTGTAGTCATTGGAGGAGAGTGAAGTAGACTCTGCTACCTTCATCCCAAACCTCATGTCCCACCATATCATTTCAGGATAGTTCTTCACTTAAAGAGTTTTAGCTTCTTTAGGGTAGTTTTGGTTTTGATTTTTTCCAGAGTCAAACGTTCAAGAATCTTAACAAACAATTTGTGTATAGATGAACCTCCCTTTGCGTATGTCTAATATATTAAAATTGGAATCTACGCAGCAGATATGTTTTTCTTGGACTTCTTTGAATAACCGTATACATGCAGGCCTCTAGAATTTACTTATGCCTCTAAGAATTCTTTGTTTTGGAATAAACCTGTGTTGGTCTAGCTTACTTTGGGAATGTTGTTAATAGACATCCAGGTCTCAGTTGTACCAATGAAGGAACAGAATTTTGGAGCTGGAAGACTCATGAATTTTCAGAATTATGCAGTGGGCTCACAGGCAGTCTCCTTTTTGATGAATGATGTGGAAATCTTCAAGAGGTATTGGTGGATACTGAAGCAGCTTGTGACAGATTTCCTCTTCCACGTGCCTCCAAATTTTACTTTGGTATCAGATGCTTTGGTCAGCTCATTTAATTTTTAATGTTTATTTTTTTGAGACAGAGTTTTGCTCTGTTGCCCAGGCTGGAGTGCAGTGACACATCATGGCTCACCGCAGCCTCGACCTCCCAAGATGAGGTGATCCTCCCTCCTCAGTCTCCTGAGTAGCTGGGACTCCAGGTGTACACCACAACACCTGGCTAATTTTATTTTTTGTAGAGAAAGGGTCTCACTTCTTTGCCTAGGTTGGTCGTGAACTCCTGTGCTCAAGCAGTTCTCCAGCCTTGGCCTCCTAAAATGTCGGGATTACAAGTGTAAGCCACTGTACCTGGCCAGTTACTTTAATATGAAATGAAAAATTGGGAGAGAAAATGTTATCATTATTCTATTATTATTCAGGAGACAGGTGGGACAATTTGTAAGTGGAAATGGGGATGACAGTGATTAGGGACTAAGTTTTAAAAAGTAATGAGGATTTGTATATATCAAAATCAACATGTCCAGATCTTTATGTCACTTCCCCCATCAACTCCATCCTGGTTTTCTTCTTATGACAAAATAATATAATGAATCCTTAAAAATAACAAACAATAGAAGACATTTCTCATGAATTTTTGACTCATTTGTTGCTATTATTATTGTGCCCTATTTCCAAAAGTTGCTTGTTTAAGCTTTTAAGAAAATAATTCATTGAAATTTATCATTTTTCTCTTAAACCAATTCGAAATTTTGTGTGTGTGTGTGTGTGTGTGTGTGTGTGTGTGTGTGTGTGGAAAATGTCCCTAGGATCAGCTCTATTTGCATTGGTATTTCCAGTGGAAATGTCAAGTGTGACCTTTTCCTTGTTTGGGTGTCTAATCCTATTTTAAAGCCCTGTCACGCTCCTGCTGAGGGTCAGTGCCCTTGTGAATAGAACTTCAGCACCTGCTCCCCCTTTCTTCTCCTCTTCTTCCCCTCTGAGTAGAACTGTAGGATGTTCCGGATGGCAAACAAAACAATACCATGCTTCAATGACTGCAGTGGCAGAAAATAATTCCAGACTTGGGAATTTGGTAGGGTAAGTTTTGAAACCATGAGAAAATAAACACAAAAATAAGCAAACCTGAAAAGAGGAAAAGAAAAAATGTGCAGGAACATTGCATTTCATTGCTGCAAATATCAGGGCTAACACACCCTTGAACTTTTCAATTGATGAGACAGAGGCTCTAAATAAAGACCAGCTCTAGAAAATACGGGCTGCTAAAATCAGTGTCATCGACATTTCACCTTTGGAAAAAATTATAAACAAAAAAAATTGTGGGAAACATAATGGAGGAAATCCAGATTACCATAGTAACTGGGTTTGGGTTCTCCATTTTCTAAAGTAGAATTTTGAAAAATGATGCTTAGCAGAGCTGAAGTAAGCAGTAAATGAATGTCAACAATTTGAATAGAAAAGGGATTGTATGTCCATTCTTATTATCATTTAAAGATGGTGTTCTATAAAAATCAGCTGTTTGCCAGCGCTTCAGTTGAATTATAATTTCCCGTCACAGAAATTATTAGGAAATTAACGAATTTTGTGTTGGAATATAACCATATTTAAACGCGTACTTTCTTGCTAAGTTCATTATCAATTGTTTTATCTGACAACATCTCACCACAAAATTCCTAAGGAAACAGACTTTTCTGGCTGCATTAATGTTCTCACTGTTTCTCCTAAAATCATGCTAATTTCCACTTTTTCACATGAAATAAAGCCTTAGTAATGTTTACTCAGATTGAAATCCAAGTGTATTTTCTCTTTGACTTTGTACCGTAATACATGTATCCCTGCTTTCCCCTCATCACCTAATGTCTTGACCCTGCAATAGTTTCTTCTGTGCCACCACGAGAGTAACTGTCCTAAGAGATCATATGACACACATCCTCAAATACCTCCAAACCTGAAAGTTAAATATAAAACTGTAATTGATTTCATAAGGCATACTCACACTAGTTTGAAGGGAATTGCGTAGAGATAGGGAGTACCATGACCCAGAAAGCTCAAGAAGCACAGGATGTGGGAATGACCTAGAATTGGGATGAGGTGGGACTTGAAAAAAGTCTTGAAGAAATGGGAGTATATTTGGTGAGGAGTGACAAGGGAGCATGTGTGCTCTTTTAGGGAACAGTGACCAAAGACATATAAGCATTTTCAAGCGGGGCTAATACAGCAGTTTGGCTGGCACGGCATGTCGTAGGAGATGAATCTAAAACGTAGGTTAGGATTTGCTTGTGGCTGGCCGTGATTATCAGTTTACACATCTTTGCCCTCTAGATTTTGGGAAGCCATGAAAGATGTTTGGGCAGGGTAGTGATATTAGCATCTAGGAAGTTTCGCTCACTGGAAATGTACAGGACAGACTGGCTGGGGATGGAATGCCCAAGGCAGAGAGACTGCTTAGAAGACAGTTGCTGTAATCTAAGTGTGTATTAATGTCCTGATTAGGGTGAAGGCAACGGGAAAAGTGGAGACGCTGGGAAGAAAGTACTTAGAGAATTGGGAAATTAAATAGGTATGAGGGAAAGGATGAAAAACTTACTCTAGAATTTCAAGTTTGAAGATTAGGAGAAAAAGAGCAGCCAGGAGAAGAATCTGGGGTTTTGTGTGTATGTGATGGGGTTTTAGATACGGTGTTTAAAATAGCTCTAGTTTGTTTTCTTGAGAATGTCACGTATGTAGTTTGGGAGGCAGGATTGGAGTTCCAGAGAGAGTCCTGGCTAGAAATGTACATTTGAGGGCCATATTAATTGAGTGCTAGTTGAAGCCTTGGAAATGAATAAAACTACTCAACAAGAACTAGATTTTGGCTAGTACTCTTATTTACAAGATGAGGGAGGAAGAGGAGAAAGCAAGAAAAGATTAGTAAGGTGCAACCCAGGTGAAAATTGTTTCATAAAAGCAAAGGGGGAGACAGTGGCAGAAAGGAGGATAACACCAGCAAAGAATGCAAATCTACGGAGAAGTTCACAGCAAAGCAAATGAAGCCTGAGAATAGCCTGCTGAGTTTGTAAAGTGCAAGACCATAGCTGGCTTTTGAAAGCATGGGGCCTGATGCCACATTACACATTGTTGAGGAGAGAATGTGTCATGTGAAAGTAAAGAGGGATATGGTAAACTCTTGTGAGCTTTTTGCTAAATGGAAGGAGAAAAATGGGGGTAGGCAGGACACCCAGCCTGTGTGAAGGACATCAGTTGGGACAGGCATGTTTCAGTTAAAAGGCAGAGAATCAAAAGCCAGGAGAAGTGAAGGACTGAAAGTGTTAGAGAGAGTCATGGGGTTGAGAAAGCAGGAATGAATAAATGACTGTTTCCTGCATATGAGTAACTGAAAGAATGTGATGTTTGAGGTGACTGTTGAAATTTGGCAGGACATGTCCTTGCAGGGGTGCATGGGTGTGTATTTTAGTAAAAGCATATAAAATTCATATTAAATTCAAGCAAATTATTTTATTTGCTTGTTTTTTGAGACAGGGTCTCCCTCTGTTGCCCAGGCTGGAGTGCAGTGGTGTGACCGTGTCTTCACTGCAGTGTTGACCTTCCAGACTCAAATGATCCTCCCACCTCAGCCCTCTGAGTAGCTGGGACTAGAGGCATGTGCTATCATGCCCAGCTAATATAAATTTCTTCTTCTTTTTTTCTTTTTTTTGATAGAGACAGAGGTGTCCCTATGTTGCCAGGGCTGGTCTCAAACTTCTGGCCTCAAGTGATCCTCCTGCCTCAGCCTCCCAAAGTGCTGGGATTATAGGCGTGAGCCACCATGCCTTGCCCAGGCGCTTATTTTAAAATTCAACTGAGATGGTAGCTCTTCTGAATAAATCACTGTGGAATGTTTAGTGATAGCTGGAGCAGGTTTCCAAAACTTTGAAAAGAGACATCATTTGCAGCTACAGATGCCAGTTCTCAGTACCTTGTGACAATGGCAAGGCTGATATGTCCTTAGGCTGCAAACAGAAGCTGAGTGAGTGGAGGACCCTCAAAGGGAAAAATTCATTTGTAAGTGATTTTGTCTTTTGGGTGTGATAAAATGGAAGGACAGAAAATCATATTGAATCTCGGTTTGCTTTTTGGTTCTCTTAGGCTCCCATACTTTCTTACGTACTTCACTGTGTGGTGATGGTTTATTTCCTTGCCAATCTCATCTCCCCCAAATAACTGAGTTCCTCCAAGCCTAGGTCACTCATCTCTGAATCAGAATACCTTATATGTTCCTGGCACATATTAAGCAATCAATATTGCCTTTGAAATAAATTAAGGAAGGAGTAGGGGGATTAGCTCTGGAGAGGAGGAGAGCTCTGCCTTCTAGCAAAGCAGTAGAAGAGAGGGGTGTAGATATATAATTTAAAAACTCAAATCAAAGGAAGAGGCTATTCAGCTAAGATTCTTTCTTTCTTTCTTTCTTTCTTTCTTTCTTTCTTTCTTTCTTTCTTTCTTTCTTTCTTTCTTTTTCTTCTTTCTTTCTCCTTCCTTCCTTCCTTTTTCTTTCTTTCTTTCTTTCTTTCTTTCTCTTTCTTTCTTTCTTCTTTTTTTTGAGACAGAGTTTCACTCTTGTCGCTCACTGCAACCTCCACCTCCCAGGTTCAAGTGATTCTCCTGCCTCTCAGCCTCCCAAGTAGTTGGGATTACAGGCATGCACCAACACATCGGGCTAATTTTTTTTGTATTTTTAGTAGAGACGGGGTTTCTCCATGTTGGTCAGCTGGTCTCGCACTCCCAACCTCAGGTGTTCTGCCCGCCTTGGCCTCCCAAAGTGCTGGGATTACAGGTGTGAGCCACCATGCCCAGCCGATGATTTATATTTCTTTTCTTTCTTTCCTTTTTTTTTTGAGACGGAGTCTCACTCTGTCAGCAGGCTGGAGTGCAGTGGCAAGATCTTGGCTCACTGCAACTTCCACCTCCTGGGTTCAAGTGATTCTTCTGCCTCAGCCTCCCAAGTAGCTGGGACTACAGGCGTGTGCCACCATGCCCATCTAATTTTTGTATTTTTAGTAGAGATGGGGTTTCATGATGTTGGCCAGGATGGTCTTGATCTCTTGACCTCATGATCCACCCGCCTCAGCCTCCCAAAGTGCTGGGATTACAGGCATGAGCCACCGTGCCTGGCTGATTTGTATTTCTTTAATAAAGTAGTATGGAAGCAGATTTTCTGAGTAGGAGGGATGGCAGGGCCTGAAGAAAGCTGTTGAATGTCTTCTATGAGCAAGGTACTGCATAGGCACTTTGCATACACTTCCTTGAAACCTACAATGGCACTATGAAGATGTTAAGATTATTCCCATTTTGCTGATAAGAAAACTGAGGCTGAAATAGCTATTCACTTATTTATAAGCCCATATTAAAATTAAAGTCTCTTGACTAGAAAACCTATACTTCCTTCCGTATGCCCCATTATTGGAGTAGTTGTAGGAAGTGTTTAGAGGATTTGAGAGATGAAGACAAATATTTAGCAGCAGCAAGGGTCTAGTGAGGGTGAATGAACTTGAGCTTGCTTAAACCCAAGGTAGTAAATTGTACAGCTCTGGGAAGAATAGAGTAAGCAAAAGCAATGGAAATCCAGGCTTTGTGCCTGATACGATAGAGGAAGTTTAAGTGAGGAGCGTATAACCAAGGCCTGTTGCATTGAAGGGGATATTCATTAATTATTTCAGGTTACTAAATCTAGTCTCTTTAACAAGATTGGAAACCTCTCCCTGTGCCTTACAAAGTGTTAAGGACTGATTCAACACTTAATGACTGCTTGTGAAATGGTTAATACAAAACAATGTGGGAACTGACAGTAAAACAGAGATTTGTGCTAACTAAATCCAACATTGTATTGGTGTTGATGCACTTTGCCTCTTAAGATGCTGTTAAGCCAAAGGAAGATTTAATTAATAATGATAATGATGATAAAGCTCTTTGTGAAGGAAAATCTGGCTTAATAGACATTCATGGATCCGACAACTGCAGGAAATCAAATAGCCAGTCTTCGGTGAAACAAGACTTTTGGCTAATTTGTTCCCTTGTGTTGCTCTAGGAAGGAAGATAATAATTATGAGTATTTTGGATTACAGTACTTATCTGTGCCAGGCAGTGTTCTAAGTACTTCCCATGCTCTAGTTCATTCAATCCTCATAGGGACCCTAGAGGTAAGTGCTGCATTATCATGATTCCCATTGTACAGATAAGGAACTGAGGAGAAAACAAGGTAAGTATTGCAGCGTGCCCAAGAGCAACAGCAAATTAGTGGCAAATTTTTAATTTACACTTGATGGTCAGCTCCTGAGTCCACGTTCCTAACTACTTTGCCTTTCTCCAAATTCTGACATTTTCAATGTTATCATCTAGGTAGCTTCTTAGTGTTTGATGAGAAATATGAGTAACCCTTAACAAACCGGAAGTGCATCCATTCTTGGTGGTCAGATACATTTCCTTTTATTTGACACCTGTCCTGTCAATTGTGTTCAGAAGGAAATCCTCTTTCTTACTCATTTGTGTGAAATTTGTACCTCAATGGTTCTTTGGAAAAAATGTTCAAAACCTAAAGAAAACTACGATGACAAAGGCTGGCTTCATATGTCTTTCCATAAACAACAGCGAGGCTAAGTCTGTGCATTGTCAGATTTCGCCCCTTTCAGCTTTGACCAGTTTCCCGTCATTTAGCTTTAGAAATGGCATTGGTGAAATCTTTAAGAAAGGAACTTAATCTGCTGACCATTGTAAAATAATTCCTTATCAAAAGAATAATGAAGCATGTCATGTTTACCTAGGACTTAAATTGGAAGAGATATTACAGTTGGATTATCTTTACATTTGTATACTCAAAGAGAGAAGACACGCTGGAGTAGTTTTGAAGGAGCGATACTGTCTCATGTTTAGTTTCTCATATCAATAAGTAGAGACCAAGAAATAGCTCCTGATGGCTTCTTCCTGTCTTAAATGTATTGTTCAGAGAGAGACTTAGATTCAGTATAGAACATTCATGTAAAGTTTGTATTTTGTCATGGTAACCTATGAAAGTTTGCCTTTATAGACTGGACAGTAGGAGGCATAATATTAATAAAAAACTTTTCTTAGAGAATAATTCTCTAGGACTTTTAAAAGCTATAGTTTAAGTTTTATCAAATGTTCTTAAATACCTAAGCCAGTGTTCACAATTCGGTTCATTCTCATTTAAGGGCATTGATTTTAATTGTTCACACGACCTTACAGAATGATTGATACATATAAAAACTTATTCCAATTGGAATTTGCTTGTTGAGTTTCCAAACCAGAGCATCATGTCTGACATATATAAGGATTTGGTCAGCTGTTATCTAGTTAAGAATTTAGGGTCATCCTGGTGACTCATGCCTATAATCCCAGCACTTTAGGAGGCCAAGGCTGGCAGATCAGTTGAGGCCAGGAGTTCTAGACCAGCCTGGCCAACATGGCCAAATCCCATCTCTACAAAAATTAAAAAAAATTGTTGGGCATAGTGGTGTGAGTGTGCCTGTCGTCCCAGCAACTTAGGAGGCTATAGGTGGGAGGATAGCTTGAGCCTGGGAGGTCGAGGCTGCAGTGAGCTATGATTATGCCACTGCACTCCAGCCTAGTTGACAGTAAGACCCTGTTTCAAAAAAAAAAAAAAGAGAATTTATAATACCCATAAAATTAAATTCTGTTGGCCAGATCGTTGCCCAACAAAAAGTATCTTTTAAAGACCTTTTAACATCTCTTGTTTTGTATTGCTAAGTTTGTACCCTTCTAGAGGAATAGTATAAGACAGATCCTTTTAACAATATAAATATACTAGTCAATAAGCCCACATGTGCACATATGTTGCTATACTTCCCGTAGGTAGATGTGCACATGCATAATTCTCTCATTCTCCATTGTTAATGCATACATTTATCATTTCTATTTGTCCACGTACTTATAATCTCACAGTATAATCAATATACCACCTCTATATGCTAAAGTTTTGTAATGAGCATTGTAAAGTTTAACATGTACTTAAAATTTTTCTTTTAAAATTTCTAAAAGCACAAAATGCTTGACAAATGGTGCTAAGTAATAGATGGGTAAAATAAACCTTGAGTTGCCTGACAAGTAGGAATTCCCCACCTCAAGTTTCTGAATTTTATACTAGAATTATTTTAAACATATGTGGTTATAAGCTTATCAGATTTCCAGAAATGAACCTTCTATAAAAATCACACTGGGCCCCTCAGCTGTGTTTTCTTCCATTATTTATAGACAAATTAAAAACAAATGTTTTTTTCAAAAAAATACAATGAACTGAAAACAGCTGTCAGGATGTGCTTTTTCTCTAGAATTCATCTGTAATACAGAAGTGTAGTAAACCAGCACTTAAGTCTCCTGAAATTATGCCGTATTTAATGGCTGTTTTAGCATTAATTCAGAGATATAAGTATTAATGCTTGCTGCAACAAGACCTAAGTGGCTCATTTAACTCAGTGAAGATTATGATTAAAGCAAGTGACATGGGGCAAAATGCAAATATTTCATTTTGGAGTGTCTTCGTTGCAAATATATTTTACAAAGAAGAGACTTTTTGAAAATTCATTTGAAGTGTTTTAATGAATATTATAGAGATGGTTCTGGACATTTCTCTCCACAGCTACTGAAGCCTGGAGTGAATGCCTGACCACTATACAAGATCATAGAAAAGGTAATGAGAGAAAAGCTCGAAAAATATATGCATAAAATGTTGCATGGCTTATCCATGTGTTGTAAACATAAACATTTATTTTATTTCCTAAAAACATTTCTCTTAATTTAGTAAAAACATTAAATTAGTAAGAACTTATTTTAAAATTGAACATTTAGTCTATGAAGACACTATGAATTTTTTCTAACCTAAAATAATATCATTATTTTTAAATGTGATACCTTAAGAAGGATATTACATCACTTATATGGAATTATTGCCAGAAATGCCTAATCTGAGTTTAATCATAAGAAAATATCAGACAACTCTAAATGAACTACATTCCATCTAAAAACGAAGGAGAGAGAAAATGAATTCTTCAAAAATGTTCATATTGGTCGGGTGTGATGGCTCACACCTCTAATCCCAGAGCTTTGGGAGGCTAAGGTCAGAGGACTGCTTGAACTCAGGAGTTTGAGATGAGCCTGGGCAACATAGGGAGATCTCGCTTCTATAAAAGAATGCAAAAAGTTAGCCAGACGTGGTGGTGCACACATGTAGTTCCAACTACTCAGGAGGCTGAGGCAGGAGGATTGCTTGAGCCCAGGAGTCTGAACTCCAGGGGACTATGATTGCACTACTGTTCTCCAGTTTGCACAACAGAGTGAGACTCTGAAAGAAAAGCTAAGGGAATTTTCAAAATCAAAGGACATTAAAGAAACATAACAACAAAATGCAATCCCTGATCTTAGACTAGATTTAGTTCTGGAGGAAAAAATGTTATAAAAGACACTGTTGGGTAAAGAGACAAATTTGGAATACACACGATTGATTAGATAGAAGTATTGCATCAACGTTAAATTTACTGAAGTTGGTAACTGCACTGTAGTTATGTAAAGGAATATCCTTATTCTTAGGAAATACATGCTGAAGTTGGGGTAAAGGGCCATGATGAATGCAACTTAGTCTCAAATCTTTCAGAATGATAAAGAAAATGAGGCCAAATGTTAACAAGATAATGTGGGTAAAAGGCATATGGGTGTTCTTTGCACTACTGCAACTTTTCTGTAAGTCTGAACTTATTTCCAAACAATAATAAATAAGTCTGAATTTATTTTCCATTAAGTCTGAATTTATTTTCAAATATAAAATTTAGCTTCCTTGAGAAAAATTGATTTCTGGGGACCATAAACTCTTCTGAAATAAATGCTGTTATAGAAAAAATATGCTAAAACCACTGGGTATTATTAAATGTTAGTTGAACGATCTCTGACTGAATGAAAGAATACAACTGCTGTGTTGAATTACTTTAGATTTTGGTTTCAAATTCCATGGTAATGGATATGAAAAAATAAGCAGACTCATTGACTAAGTCTTTTAGTGACCGAAGTGTTTATTGTCCTGTACACCTCATTTTGTTGTGCTATAAGTTTCAAAGGATTTCTTTTGTTTTGTGTTTTGTGTGTGTGTGTTTTGTTTTTTTGAGCCAGTGTTTTGCTCTTGTCACCTAGGCTGGGGTGTAGTGGTGCAGATCTCAGTTCACTGAAAGCTCCGCCTCCTGGGTTCAAGTGATTCTCCTGCCTCAGCCTCCTCAGTAGTGCACCGCCACCATACCGATCTAATTTTTGTATTTTTAGTAGAGACAGCGTTCACCATGTTGGCCAGGCTGGTCTTGAACTGTTGACCTCGAGTGATCCACCTCCCTTGACCTTCCAAATTGCTGGGATTACAGGCGTGAGCCACTGTGCCTGGCTGGATTTTTCTTTTGTATTCTCACTCAGTTTGTCATCAATCTTGAAAAAGTCTAGTAGCCCACAAATTTCTCTCCACGAGAAATGGGTAAATTTTTTCTTATGGTCACATCTTCTTT
Organism: Cacajao melanocephalus; assembly: GCA_963573385.1. Classification (NCBI taxonomy): domain Eukaryota; kingdom Metazoa; phylum Chordata; class Mammalia; order Primates; family Pitheciidae; genus Cacajao; species Cacajao melanocephalus. The sequence continues at coordinate 46,307 of CAUYLG010023733.1, read as the reverse complement.
GCAATTTCATCAGAGTTTTCACCTGTAACATATCAGGAGAGCACATTTTAAATATTTTAAATTACTTTGGAGTTGCCAATTGAGGAACCCAAAGTCTTTTACTTTACTCCCTCTTCCCCTAAAAAACAGTGTTGTTCCTATTACAAGATGCAAGAAGTGAAGCTCTCCACCTAGCTTCCTTCTTTACCTTTGTGTTAACAATTGCTCCATGCTCACCTATCTCCTTCCCATCTCTTTCCTATTCGTGATAAAATTGCTTATAAAGATTCAAGTGAATTAAACAATATTTTATGCTTTTTATAAAATCAGCTTAAAATGAGTGATGAAAGGGCTATGGCATGGGAGAACGTTGTTGTTCTTGACCATGCAATTTTATTTTATTGTGTTTTTCTTGACTGCATGGGCAGATCATGATGACACGGTCTCTTCTAAAACTTGCTATACAAAATATGTCTATAGACTAGTAGTCATAGACATGCTTTATAGACTAGTAGTCATAGACCATATTTTATATAGCAAGTTTTAGAAGAGACCATGGACTCTTAGGTTACAAGCCAGCATCATCTGGGACCTTTTCAGACGTACAGAATCTTAGGTCAAAAGCCAAATGTAGTGAATAGGAGTCCATAGTTTAACAAGAGCGCTTCATCTTCTGTATGTACATAAAGGTTGAGGAAGACTGATTAAACTTCAAAGATATTCTAAAACAGGTGTTTTAGAATCTAGAGGATCCAGTGACCTAAATTGTCTCACTATTAGGATCAACTTTGAGAAGAATAAAAATAATGAGTGTTGTGCCTTGTAATACCTTACTTTCTGATTATTTGCTACAATTTTTTTTCCATTTGAAGACACTCGTCTTTTTCTCCCCCCACTTTTATTGATTGTTTTTATTGTTTATCCTAATCTTGGTGTTGTGTTTTTCCTAGAAATAGTTGTCTTGGATTTTTTTTCATTTTTTTCATTATCTGCGCACATTATTACCCAATTTTTCCTGATTGTAGTCATGGAACATGTGCTTTAAGATTTCAATCCTTTGAAATTTATTGAGTCATATTTATGGCTCAGCATATGGCCTATCTGGGTGACCATTCTATGTGCACTGGGAAACAAATGTGTTTAACAGTTGTTGGGTGTAGTATTTGGTAAGCATCAATTAATTTGATCAGTTGTGTATTTAGATCATTTTTATCTAGCATGATTTTTTATACTTGTTCTATAAAGTACACTGAGCGGGGGGTGTGAATTTGTCTCCCTTTGAGTCTTTTCTTCATGAATTTTGATGTTCTGTTGTTACGTGTAAACATATTTAGGATTATTGTCTTTCTGACATATTTCTTCTTTTATTATTACATATAATGTCTTTATTTCTTATAATACTTTTTTAGTAAAAATCTACTTGGCCTGAAATTAACATAGCCACTCTAGCTTTTTTAGGGTCACTTTTGCATGGTATGTTTCGACCTCCTGCTGCTTCTAAGTCATCTGTTTCTTTATATTGAATATGTGTCTTTTGTAGGTAGCATATAGTTGGATCTTGCATTTTTATTTGGTTTGACATCTGCTTTTAAATGGGGGTGCCCTGTCCATTCCATTTACATGTAATATGATTATTGACATGTTGACATGATTAGGGTAAGTCTATCGTCTTTCTTTCTTTCTTCTTCTTTTTTTTTTTTTTTTTTTTTTTGAGATGGAGTCTCACTCTGTGGCCCAGGCTGGAGTGCAGTGGTGTGATCTCACCTCACTGCAACCTCTGCCTCCCGGGTTCAAGCAATTCTTCTGCCTCAGCCTCCCTTGTAGCTGGGACTACAGGCATGCGCCACCATGCCTGGCTAATTTTTGTATTTTTAGTAGAGATCACTGTCTTGCACTGCTTGTGGACCATTTCCTGAAAACAAATTTTGTTCAATTTTCAAATCGTGTTCATAGGAGTTAAGGTTGCTTTGGTTCCATTTACTCCATCATGGCTGAAAGGTCCTGTAGTTTTTATATGGAGGAATAGAGAGAATGAGACACTCCTATTTTTATGCTTATTTAAGGATGAGTGACCAAAAATTGGCTGAAGAAGTTTGTTCATTAAAACTCTTGTTTGATGTCTAGAGTTTAATAATTTCCTGTTATTACATATTTATACTCCACTTAGGATATGAGCTTTTCAAACTAATTATTTTATTACCATGTTGTTCTAATATAAATAATGTTCTATCTAGGCTATTTTTGCTGTTGTCCTCATTGTCTTAGAAATATTTAATAAAAAGTTGTTAAATATTTTTGATTAAGCAATATTTGTTTTAATTTATTGATACCAAATAAAAATAACACAGTTTAATGAGCTGTCATAGAATATTGTTAGAGGATAAAAAGAATGCTTGCAATTTGCGTTTGTACTTCCTTGGAAAGCTATCAATGGCTCTGTGAAGTCTAATATCAATGCTACAACTCATTCTTTTATAAATGAAGAAGGGCTACAGTTGAATACATACATATTGCATAATGTTTGCAGTTGGGTAAGACACAGGATTTCTGATGCTAAAGTATCCTAAGAACTTCTCATCAAATTATTTTTCTTTTGTTTCTGGGAAAATTTGCAGTCTCACTGTAAAAATGAATCTCTTTTTTTTTTTTTTGAGACAGAGTCTCGCTCTGTCGCCAGGCTGGAGTGCAGTGGCGCGATCCCGGCTCACTGCAAGTTCCGTTTAGTAAGCCATTTTTTCCCCTGCCCCTCAACTTTCTCCAGAGAAAGGGGAGTCTTTTTATTTTTCTTAAAAAACCTGAAATTTTGTGTTATGGACCTAGTATCAGGAGTTTTTAAATCTTAATGAAGTATGACCTAACCTCGATTTGTAACAATTAGGTTTGAATTAGGGCTGTTGCCCCAGAGTCTCTTCAGAGGCAGATGGAAGTAGAGGACTCTAGGGAAAGGCAGCCTCTTCCATTAGTTTTTCAACCAGGTGTGGGAGATGAACCTATTGAAAAGGTGTTTAGCTTCACTAGTAGTCAAAGATATGCACATTAAAACAGCAATGGAATACCATTTCCCTGTAAAACACACAAGGGCAAAAAGCTTTTAAATGCTAATACACAAACCAGCTGAGGGTAAAGTGAATGGGGTAGCTCTGGCTGGAGTGCAGCTTGGTATATATTTTCTGGCAAGCAATAGAGTTTCAAAAGTGTTTCTGTCTCGGGATGTTCACCACACAGTTATTTATAGTAAAGAAAAATCGGAAACAACTAAATAACGGGGGAACATTATATTTTCTGAGAATTTATTTTTTAATTTTTTGAGACAGAGTCTTGCTCTGTCGCCCAGGCTGGAGTGCAGTGGTGCGATCTCGGTTCACTGCAACCTCCGCCTCCCAGGTTCAAGCGATTCTCCTGCCTCAGCCTCCCTAGTAGCTGGAACTACAGGCGTGCGCCACAACGCCCGGCTAATTTTCGGTATTTTTAGTAGAGACGAGCTTTCACCGAGTTAGCCAGGATGGTCTCAATCTCCTGACCTTGTGATCCGCCCGCCTCGGCCTCCCAAAGTGCTGGGGCTACAGGCGTGAGCGCCCGGCCCTATTTTCGGAGAATTTTAAATAACATAGGAAAATGCTGTTGATAAAATACTGGTAAAAGCCAAAAACTGTATATTTAGAAATCGAATTTTAATAAAAATTCAAAGTAACATTTTAGACTATTGTCGTATATTGTAATAACCGAGCGAGTTAAAAGGAATGCACCACGCACTGAGTTCCAAATTAAGAGTCCTTTATTAATTAGCCACTGACCGAGAGATGACTAATGCTCAAAGTTCTCTCCGCCCCAAGGAAGGGGCTTGATTTTCCTTCATACCTTGATTTAGAGAGGGGAGGGAGAGCCTAACTGAAGCGGAATTTTACAGAAGCAGAACAGGCAAGTTAGCTAGTAACCAGGGGGGAGGAGGTTCCCCGGATTGTTGGTTGCTAAGTGTATTTCCAAACAATCACCAAGATGGGTTCAAAGAGAGTTATACACAACAGCAGGTGCGCTTGCCAAGCAGGATGCAGTTACATTGGTTATATGGTAGGATAAGCACAGAGTCAGCGTGACATAAGCACAGCGTCAGTGTGGCCCAGTTATGCACCCAAAGGGGCTGTGGGAGGGAGGGGGAGGCTAGACTGGAGTTTACAGCTAAGATGGAGTCAGTGATGCTAGCCCAGGGTAGGTTATTACAATATAGATATGCATAAATATATAAAAGATTTGTAGATACATATTTTTTTCAGTCTTAGAATTTTGAAAATATTTGTTTGTTTAGCAAGAAATACTCCAAAATACATAGGACAAATAATTATCCATTTGAAGATCTCCAGGGATGGAAATTCCAAAACTATTAAGAACAGTGTTTATAACTCTGGTGGCTAAGAATATTTTTTTCCTTAAGTTTAGTTGAAATCTTCCTAATTTAATTTACATCCATGTCTTCTTGTCTGGTCTTTAAAATTATGAATAAGAATGTTTTTCAACACTCTTTTCCTTGAAGAAAAATGTGAAGAAACTACTAAAACCACATTAGCCATATCTTTTATAAGATTAATATCTTTAGTTTACTTTTCTTATGATTTAAGATTTTACCAATTTTTAAATGTCATTTTCTCCCTTGAAAGTCTACTGGTAACTGTACCTTAAGAAGCATCAGGAGGAACCTGCAGCAGAAAAAATTTCCTCTGTCATGAACCCCTTTCCCTGCTTATTTCCTCACATTTATTTCTCACCTTTGACCCAGTATTGAAGACTCTCAGGAGATTCCAGTATTAGCTGCAGTTTTCTGTTTATCTTGGATGATTTAACTGTCAGAGAGAGATAGGACATATTTGCATATGCCAGGAACATGCCATGTGGTAGCACTGTCCAAGGTGCTTGACGTGTGTTACTTCATAGAATTGTACAAAAACCCTGCCAAGAAGTGATCATTGTTCCTGTATTAAGAAAAGGATGTTGAGATTTATACAAGTTAGGGAATATGTCAAAGTCAAATAGTGTGTATACATTAGCTTGATTTAACTCCTGATCTCTCTGAGCTCTTTCTGCTACACGGTGTGTGTTGTTTTACCTTTTTAAAAGAATAAAACCTCAATTGATTCTTTTTTAGCTTGATCAGGCATATTAGAATTAGCATTTTTAGTGTGTCATTAATGCTTTCACTTCAGCAGAATTTACTTTTCATTGACTTGGATTATAATGAGTTAAAACTCTCAGAGCAATGACAGTTTTCTGTTTCTCTGTCATGGTAGTTACTTAAGATTCTGAGGTTCACACAGAGTTACCTATGGTCACCTTTCATGGCAAATGGAAAAAAATAGCGATCAACCAGTAGGATCTGAAATATGACTCCTAAACAGCCTGACTGCTGACCTACCAGGAGAGGTATGACCAAGTTCAAGGTCAAGGGTATCACAGATACCAAAGCTCTAGAATCCCCTGATTTTTCAGAAAGGGGTCACGGTGGTGGAGTAGCAGTGAACAGTGGGGTCCCTCCCAGGCCACAACACCTGTTCCTTTTCTCTTTTTAATAATTGAGGATGACACTAATGCTGCAGAAAAAAGTACCTTAAAATTATTTTTTAAAACTTATTGTAAAATGATTAGGCATATAGAAAAGCATAGATAATATAATAAATCAGGAGTGTCCAGCCTTTTGGCTTCCCTGGGGCACATTGGAAGAAGAATCATCCTGGGCCACACGTAAAATACACTGACACTAATAATAGCTGAAGAGCTAAAAATGAACACTTCACAAAAAAATCTCATAATGTTTTAAGAAAGTTTACAAATTTGTGTTTAGCCACATTCAAAGCCATCCTGGGCTGCATGTGACCCACGGGCCATGGGTTGGATAAGCTTGCAATGAATGTTGGCATTCCAGAATTCTGCTTAAGAAATAAAGCATTAGAAATACAAATGAAACTCTTTCTATATCCATCCCAATCTTATTCTCATCTTCCCTCTTCCCCAGGGGTGATATGTATGTGAGATATATGCATCTTAACAATCATGGCTTCAACTCATTTATTGTCACTTCTGTGTAGCATTCCACTATATGAATATACTGTAATTTATTTACTTACTTTCAAATTGATACATGCTTAGGAGATGGGTGAGGTTGGTGGGAATATGTAATTAGATGTGAGTTATTTTCAGGTCCTGTTTTTGCTTTGGGAGATAGGTACACAGATGTTTATAACATTATTAAATATAATTAAATGTAAATTGAACATTCATAGCCCAATGATAATAGGTGCCATAAACCAATGAGCATGATTAATCTAATTAATGTACAACAGATTGATACTAAAAATGGCAATTGTATTAGTTTTCTAGGACTGCTGCAACAAAGTACCACAGACTAGGTGGCTTAAACAACAAACATTTCTTTACTCATGATTTTGGAGGCTAGATGTCTGAGATCAAGATATTGTCAGGGTCGGTTTCTTCTGAGGCTTCTCATTGGCTTGTAGATGGCTGCGTCTCTTCCATGTGTCTTCCCATGTTCTTTCCTCTATGCCTGTGTCCCAATCTCCTCTTCTTATAAGGACACCACGGATATTGGATGAGGGCCTACCCTAATCACCTCATTTTAACTTAATTACCTTTTAAAGACCCTATCTCCAAGAATAGTCACATTCTGATGTACTGGGAGTTGGGACTCCAACATACACATTTTTGAGGACCCATTTCAGCACACAACTATTATAGACAATGCTGCAGTGACATCCCTGTAAAGGTCTCCTTGTGCAAATAAGGGAAAGTTCCCTGGAGAATCCAGCTAAGTATGGAATTGCCAGGTCATGTAACAAAATACTATTAAGTGAATGATGATGTTGATGCTTACACAGTGCAACTTTGAAGAAATAGCAATAGTAGTAGCTAGCACTTTTAAAGTGGTAATAACTGATAGAGTTGGGATATCTCCTCCAAATCTCATGTAGAGATGTGATCCTCAGTGTTGAAGGTGGGGCCTGATGAGAGGTGTTTGGATCATGGGAGCAGATCCTTTGTGAATGGTCTGGGCCACCTTCTTGGTGATAAGGGAGCTCTCGCACTCAGAGCTGGTCATTTAAAAATATGTTGCACCCGCTCCCACTCTCTCTTGCTCCTGCTTTTGCCGTTGTGATGTGCCTGCTCTGCCTTCGCCTTCTGCCATGAATGGAAGCTACTGGAGACCCCAAAAGAAACATGCCACTATGCTTCCTGTACAGCCTGCACAGCCATGAGTCAATTAAACCTGATTTCTTTTTCTTTTTTTTTTTTTTTGAGGTAGAGTTTTGCTCTTGTTGCCCATGCTGGAGTGTAATGGCACGATCTTGGCTCACTGCAACCTTCGCCTCCTGTGTTCAAGCAATTCTCCTGCCTCAGTCTACCAAGTAGCTGGGATTACAGGCGCCTGCCACCACGCCCAGCTAATTTTTGTATTTTTAGCAGAGATGGAGTTTCGCCATGTTGGCCAGGCTGGTCTTGAACTCCTGACCTCGTGATCTGCCTGCCTTGGCCTCCCAAAGTGCTGGGATTCCAGGCGTGAGCCACCATGCCCAGCCAAACCTGTTTTCTTATATATTATCCAGTCTCAGGTAATTCCTTATATCAATGCAAGAACGGTCTAATACAATAACTCTCTATAAAATTATATTTAAAGTCTGTAACTTTTTTTTGAGGTAGGTGTTACCATTATTCTCATTTGACTGATAAGAAAACTGAGACCAAACGAAGTTAGGTTGTCTTTCCCAGGGGCCCGAGGAACCAGTGATGAAGCTGAGATGATAGCTTAGAACTGTTGGATTCCAAAGCTCATGTTTTTATACAGTATAGCAGCTTCTATAGTAGCTTTATCTGGAGAATGTGTGCATGCCTGCGTGTATACACACACACACACACACACACACACACACACGCCCCCTATTTTTATAAAGTGCTGCCCTAGGGCACAATTATCCACTAGTTTGAGAACTCATTCATCCAGCTGCAGTAGATACTAGATGTGGCTGGAAGATGAATGACAACAGTGTGTGAGAACAGCCTAGGAAAAAAGGAAGGTCCAAATTCCCAGAAAAACAACTCCCAGAAAGGCAGCATCTGTGTTGACTTATAAAAATAGAAAAGTGGGGAAACCTTGTGGTTTAGAAGCAGAGACATGACATCCTGTGACGTGAAGAAGTGGTGGCTGACGTCCCTGTGAACAATGGCCACAGATGCCCAGCCACAGAGAGAACACTGCACGAGGGAAGAGCCATGTATCACCAGCTGTGGGACGTGCACAGGAAGGAAGCATGGGCCAACAGCCCAGCCTCCGAGGCTGCCGTGAGGAGTCAAGAATTTGATCAATGCAGGATGCATAAAGTGGCGCCTGGCACGTAGGGAGTGCTTGGTACAGGTTGTTATTACTGTTAGTATTCTCTTCATGTGGACCATTTCTCCCAGACACAGGAGACAGAAACAGTAGCCTTTTTGAAGGAGGAGGTAAGGATCAGATTAACAAGCCCTCCATTTATGGTGGAGGTGCCTGCTCCATTAATCCAATCAACTCAACCTTTAAATAACACTTGTGCAAATACATCCTGGATGACACTCGTGAAGAAAATGTGGTATTCTTTCTGGACTTTTATGACACAAAAAATTAGAACGCGTTTTGTCATGCTAAAGCAGGCTGGAAAGAGTAATTTGGATTTCACTTGTGGCATGCTCCACAGTAATTTTCTGTAAATGAAGATCCAAGTTTTAGGGTGGTGACACTAAATATACAACATCCTAAGATTTGAAAAGATGTGTTATTTTTTTTTCTCCATGCCTTCCATCTTTTCAGCCCCGTGGGAATTTCTTCCCTTGAACTGTTCTAAAGAATCACAGCATTAGAGATAGAAATTATTAGGTTATTTAAACCATCTTTCTGCTGATGAGGAGATATTCCTGTAGTCCAATTTATAATGCTATTCTGAGTGTGGCTTTGAACAATGTGGCTTTTATCAGATGAACTGTGGTGGAGATGGAGGCCTCTGTTTGTGTTCAGAACAGGTCTAGCCCAGGGAGGAACGAGGAAGACCTCTCAAAGGCACACCTCCGCACAGCAGGCCTGATCAGCTGGCTGGAACTCAGAAGGGCAAAAGGGGAGTGAGGCTCCACTTTGATGTGGTTCACTTGCAGCCCCGTTGCTGTGCTGTGGTGTGCATATGTTGGGGGCAGGGCAAGGGTAATAAATAGCAGGGACAGTTTTGCAATGCATGCCTGTCAGCTGAGCACTGGACAAACATTTTTTACCACTGGCTATTTCCCTGAGGCTTCTGACAGTGTGCAACTTGTGTAAGACATTCCTGAAAGCGAGGAGCATTTGTTCAACTTATATAACTTCTTTTTACATCATAAGACTAAAGCAGTCCTTCTGGGCTCGTGTCCTGTTGAATGTGGTCCAACTGAAACTTCTTTCCTTTGCATACTCAGAAACCGGCCTACCTGTGTAAATTCCTCCTGATAGCATCGCTTTCTGTTTGCCCTCAGTCCTTCTCTGGCCCTTGCAGACACCCAGATTCATAATGACATTCTTCCTCTTGTAATTCTATTGAATGGTTAAAAAAAAAAGAGTAATAGCTGTGATTGCTTTCTACAATGTGTTCTTAAATTGTGTGTATGTGTGTAAAATGTATGTGTGTGTGTGTGTGTGTGTATATATATAGATTTTTTTTTTTTTTTTTTGAGAAGGAGTCTCAATCTGTCGCCCAGGCTGGAGTACAGTGGTGTGATCTCAGCTCACTGCAACCTCTGCCTCCTGGGTTCAAGCAATTCTCCTGCCTTAGCCTCCTCCTGACTAGCTGGGTTCCTGCCTCAGCCTCCTGACTCGCTGGGATTACAGGCATGCGCCACCACGCCCGGCTAATTTTTTTGTATTTTTAGTAGAGACAGGGTTTCACAATGTTGGTCAGGCTGGTCTCGAACTCCTGACCTCGTGATCCGCCCCCCTCAGCCTCCTAAAGTGCTGGGATTACAGGCGTGAGCCACCGCACCTGCCCAAATGTATGTATTTTTGCACTTGATCTTAGCCAAAAGGCCAAGAAGTGACAAAAGGTATGTATTTTTGAGTTACACATAGGAGCATAGGAGCTGCTGTGTGATTCTGGAATTGCAACAGAGGAGTAGCTAATGAAGTTTTGAGAGATATTATGATGTGCATATAGCTGGGGTCACTGGATGCTCGGGAGTGTGAACCTTCATTCACTCACTTCCTGCTCCCAGTAGGAGATTAAGAAGGCATGTGCAACTTCTTATATTTGGTATAGCTTTTGTTTTCTGCCAAACTTTTTTTTTTTTTTACAAAAATGCTGATCGGTTCTGCCTTGATATATTTGTATTTAGAGGTTTTCAAAATGAGTTGGTTTAAGGCATTATGATTAAATGCAAGTTAATTGATAATCACTATTCTACACCAATTCTTCCTAACACTTTTTATCCTGTGGCCCTGTACAATTTCCAGTTCACCAAAGCAAGCTTGGTTGGTTAGGGAGTGACTTACACAGATCTCTTTTGTTTAGGGGTTTGCAGCTTACATTGCACCTTCACATAGGTCTTCCCATTTAACTTGCACAATAGCCCATGAGTAAACAGCACAGGTGTTACGAGATTCAGCTGACAGATAAGGCCACCGCAAGGGCTCAGAGAGGTAGTCACATAGCTAGTAAGTGGCAGAGCAAGTCTACTTTTCTGTGAAAAGCATTTATTGCTTAATCATGATAGTTTCTATTATTGTGGTTGGGTTTTTTGTTTGTTTGTTTTGCTTTTGGAGACAGGGTCTTGCTCTGTCGCCCAGGCTGGAATGCAGGGGTACAAACATGGCTCATTGCAGCCTCCATCTCCCAGCTTAAGCAATCCTCCTGCCTCAGACTCCCAAGTAGCTGGGACAAAAAGTGTGTGCCACCACACCTGGCTGATTTTTTAATTTTTTATAGAGAAGCAGCTCACTTTGTTGCCCAGGCTGGTCTTAAACACCTGGACTCAAGTGTTCCTCACACCTTGGCCTCCCAAAATACTGGGATTACAGGCGTAAGCCACCAAGCCCAGCTATTATGGTTGTAATCCCCCTGTGCCAGCCACTGTGCTTGGTGCTTTATGTACATTATTTCAATTCATAGCCACCACTACGGTAAGAGTTGGCATTAATTACAACAGAAGAGGAAACGGAGACTTATGTCACCCGGACAGAATCTTCTCATTTGGAATTGGGTCATTTAATGTAACTCTGATGCTTCATATACTATACCACATTTAGGAACACCAATCTGCATCACTCACTAGATGTTAGATTCCTTTCCTTGTTCTCATATTGCCTGTTGGGGCTGAAATGGGTTCTGCTTTAGCATAACGGAGATGAAAGAAAGTGATTAACATGGGCATAACTCATCAGTGGCGGAGCCTTGGCTGTCACAGAGGTTCTCGGTAAGGAGCTCTGAATCATGTGCATGGGGAAGAAACCACAGCAGAGCCTACGACAAGGAGGTGAGGAACACAGCAGCTCCCTCGGAGAAGAGGCCAATGTGGACTCCAGAAGGTCAGGTTCTCAGCGCTGCACTGTTCTGTGTTTGTAACGCCCTGGTGTTCTTAACACACCACCTGGAGAAGCCTACTTCTGACATCCATGAAGGGAAGGCCATTCAGCTCTTAACTTGGGGCAATATTTCTTTTTAATAAATTGTTGTGGCTGGGTGTGGTGGCTCATACCTGTAATCCCAGCACTTTGGGAGGCTGAGGGAGGAAAATCACCTGGGGTCAGGAGTTCAAGACCAGCCTGGCCAATGTGGTGAAACCCCATCTCTACTAAAAATACAAAAGTTAGCTGTGCGTGGTAGTACACGTTTGTATTCCTAACTACTCAGGAGACTGAGGCAGGAGAATTGCTTGAACCTAGGAGGTGGAGGTTGCAGTGAGGTGAGATCATGCCACTGCACTCCAGCCTGGGTAACGGAGCGAGATTCTGTCTTAAAAAAAAAAGCTGCTGCTGCACCTTTGGCATTATCTGGGAGCACTCTTAGTGGACTTGGCAGAGATTAGGACCAAGGTGCATTGGGAAAAACCAGAAGTGGAAAATTTGAGTAAAAATCTTCAGGAAAATACAATAAAATGTTCCTGAAAGTTAAAATGAATCACTTGAATATGTGTGGCTTATATTTTTAAGTTTAAAGTTAAGTTTCAAGGTGTGGCCCCTTGTAACATTCATGAGGCTGGCTATAAAAAATTGCCATTATTTTTCAAACTTTATATTTCAAATGATGTTGGTTTGTAAGTGTTATTCCAAAGTAAGGAATGTGATATATCAGACAGAGCTGCTACTGGCTCTTACATGTCTAAGCTTTTCCACCTATAAATGGGAGTAAAACATACCTGCTAAGAGGTATCATTTTAAGTTATTGGAGATGCTCCAAAAACCTATCATCTTAAAATTAAAATGCATGATTTTCAGAAGTATAGAATGTTTACAAACAGAACTGGCTTTATATCTTGAAGAATAATTGACTAAAAATCACTTGGCTTATGTAAAAATAAAAAGTTACAGCCGGGCACGGTGGCTCATGCCAGTAATCCCAGCTACTTTGGGAGGCTGAGGCAGGCGAAGCACTTGAGGTCAGGAGCTCTAGATCAGTTTGGCCAACATGATGAAACCCCCTTTCTACTAAAAATACAAAAATTAGCCAGGTATAGTGGCAGGTGCCTGTAGTCTCAGCTACTTGGGAGGCTGAGGCAGGAGAATTGCTTGAACCTGGGAGGGGAAGTTTGCAGTAAACCAAGATTAAGCCACTGCACTTCAGCCTGGGCAACAGAGCGAGACTCCATCTAAAAAACCAAACAAAAAAATCAAAAAGTATTTCTCTATGTCCACTGGCATAGAGACTTTCCATTGTACAAAAGGAAAGGTAATCTGAAATTGCTCAAATAAATTATCCCAGAGATAGAGACTATTCAGGTGAGTGTGATCAGATGTAGGGACAGGGTAAACTCACTCTCCCTAACCGAGTGGACAGATCAGGGCTTGCTCAGGAATATAGAAGCCACTCTATGTGTTCCAGATGTAAAGAGCTTAATTCAGAATTAGGAATTTACACAACATTTGGAGTAGCTGGGAGGGAGGGCTGCACTGGTGCATAGGTCATAAAGCTACCCCTGAAGGTCAGGGGAATAGCCCCAAAGGTCAGAGTGGTTGACACTGAAGCCCGCAGCTCCAAACACTTGGAGTAATTTTCCAAAGCTTGTCGGCAAGCTGCTGCACCTCTTGAGAACCTCTGGGAAGTTCTTGCTAAATGTCTCAGTCTGCCGTGCAAATTTGCCTGTGCATTTGTGTGCAAATGCCTCGAGAGAATGGGCTTCACACTCCACATCTACCCCAAGTCCTCTCCCATGAAGTGATCCTGCAAGACAATTGTGTGGCAGTTCCCACACTTAGGAGGGGGTGGTTGTGGTGCTGAGTTAGCAGCAGAAAATCTAGCAACAAGGCCTGCTTCTCTAAACTCTCACAGAAAAATGAAATGTGACATAATCACTGAACAAAAATAGACCCTGCCTTAATTTCATTCCTTCACTCATTCATTCATTTAACAAAGTATCCTTTGAATAGCTCGGCTATGTGGTATGCACTGGGAGAACAATTGTGTACAGATAGATTCATCCCTGCTTATTCTACCTGGGGAGACAGTGATTGTACAAGTAACACCCACAAAAATAATTATAGCTTTTGATGATAGGAAGGACAGAGGGGGTATGGGGGGCCTTTTGGATGGAGTGGCAGCTCTCTGGTATCTATTTCTCATAGTGCCTTTTATTACACTTATCTGGATGTATTTCTTATCTCCTCCGTGCGGTTTTAAGCTCTTGGAGAACAGGAAAGATAGATCACTTATAACTATATATTTTTGTAACTCTTGTACAGAGTAAGACAGTAGGCACCAAATAAATATTAGTTGGACGGATGTGGCCCACGGTTCAGGATTCCATGCAGAGGCAGGTGGTTTCATATGAGTCAGATGGCAGACTGTTTTAGTTTTGCATGTGATTCACTACTCGTGCAGACAAGGCTGCATTGTAGGGACTGGGCACAGATTCCTCCGATTCTTTTGTCTGATAGCTGGGATCTGGGCCTTGACACTGTGGTTCTAAGAGTTCTGATAAAGCCACCCTCCTTTGAGGGGATGGATTTCTCCAGTTTAACTGCCTGAAGAGGGCAGGGTCAGGGGTAACAGGACTATCAGAAGGGAAAACATGTCAATTAATATATGCCACTAGTATTACATTACACTTGGCATCCATCCAATCTCCACAGGAAAGTTTTCTTCTCAGAGAGGTTTTCTCCAAGCAGCATTCTCCTCGAAAAAGATACATGTGGAAAATTAAAGCTCATCACAAATTCCAGAGAATAAATATTTTGGTTTGAGTTATTCAAATTAAAGGTCTACATTGACTGCAGTAATTAATCTATTAGTGGAGTGCTTTCAGAAAATGACCCATAGGGTAAAAGTGATGAATAGGACAAATACAGGTTTTTTCAAGGTTATCTTTTGGGGATGATGTTGAAAGTTCACATCTTCCTGAAAATCAGATCCTATAATGAATCACGTCAATCATATCTTCTTATCGGCTGTAAGAATCTGTACAGATGTAAATGAGATTTACCATCTCTCACTCTTCTTTTGTATTTTATCAAACTTGAAACAATCAGAAGGGAAACTATACCAAGTGTTAAGTTGCTAGTCTTTCTGGGTATCACTCCATAGAAACCTATCCCAAATTGGCTGGGCACAGTGGCTCACACTTGTAAACTCAGCACTTTGGGAGGCAGAGGCGGGCGAATCTCTTGAGGTCAGGAGTTTGAGACCAGCCTGGCCAACATGGACAAACGCCATCTCTACTAAAAATACAAAAGTTAGCCAGGTATGGTGGCAGGTGCCTGTAATTCCAGCTACTTGGGAGGCTGAGGCAAGAGAACTGCTTGAACCCAGGAGGCAGAGATTGCAGTGAGCTGAGATCGTGCCACTGCCCTCCAGCCTGGGCCGCAGAGTGAGACTCTATCTCTAAGAACAAAACAAAACAAGAAACATATCCCAAATTATGTCTTCTCCTTGTGTTTGAGTCCCCTTCGTAAGAAACAGTCTTGGGTAAGAAACAGTCCTGGTCCCAGGTTGATTGGAGAGACGAGGTAGCAAATTTTGCTGTTGCCTGTCAACATATAGTTAAGTGTTGGTAGTTAGAAGGCAGCTAATTCTAGGGACCTTTCTCTGGTTCTCCATTTCCCCTTCCTACTTCCCACCTCCCCAGAGCTGTTAATGGCACATTTTGCCCCAGCCTGTGCTGCAGCCAATGTTGAAGAGATGGATCCCAGCCGTAGTCTGAAGACCGAAAATCTGTTTGGGCATAGTAGGGTTCAGATTCTTCCCCAGCTCCTGACTCCATCTTTATAAAGCCTGCTGAAAATTCAGGTCTTCTCGTTGTAATCTAGAAGATGTGTTCTTGGCTTTTTTGCTCCTTTCTTCCACTGTGGCTGTAAATTATTTTCCCACAGTGATTTACGTAGTGTCCTTAAAGAAGAAAAATCTGTCCCAGACTGAAGAGACAGACTGGGAGAGCCACAGGAGCTCCCTCTATGCCACTAGGAGAGGGTCTTGGAACATTAAACCATGGTTTTCTTTGATTTTTTGACTGTAAAAGAAAAAAAGCTTATTCCCTCTCCCACATCTTTCTCCCTACTTCAGTCCAAAGTGCGTTTAATTACCTCTCAGTGTCATGTTAAGATGTGCTGATAATTATGCTCAAAAAGATCAGCTTAGACACAAAAGCAGTATGTCACTCAAGTAGGCCCTTGCATCCCCGTGCTGCGTGTCTCATTAAACCACGCCGAACCATTTCATCTATTCATTTGGCTTGACTTAATCAGTCTCTACCAGGCATATAATGGGGGTGATATGGTAAGGATACATCCTAGGGAATTTTAATATCAAAAAATTATGGAGTGCTGGTTTTATGATGTTTGCTGTGACAACCAATTAATCAAAATATTTATCAGGCATCTACTCTAGGCAAAGCACACTGCCACATGCTATTGTGAAAACAGCATCAACCCCCAGATCCCTGGAATGGCAGTGATCATTTAGTTATTTAGTAGATTCTTTCCTTTTTCTTTACGACGTGTAAAAACTCACACTCCCTGGGCTCCCAACTTTGGAACAGGGTCTAGCACGTAGTTAGCAATTCTGATTGGAAAGTGCCATACAAGATGAAGAAATAATCTTCCTTTATGTAGATTAATATGGGAAGCTGAGTTTCAAATCAGAAGGACAATGACTAAGCATGGAATTGGTACAAGGGGAGTTAGTTTTAAAATGGAAGGGCTCAAACATGGCAAAGTAGAAGAGTAGCTTCCTGAAGAAGGTCTAATGGTTGTCTATTAAGTGTCCTCACAGGATGGTCTTTACTTTCATGAATTCATATAAATTCACAATGATCTAATCTTGTAGGATCAGAAACTTAGATTTATCAGTGAGTAAAGTGGTTCCTTCTATAGGAGTTGACTCATTAGTCAAGATCATACAGATTGATGTATCACCACAATGTCAGTTTATTAATTAACATTAGGAAATAATTGCTGCTGGGCATGGTGTCTTATCCCTGTAATCCCAGCACTTTTGGAGACTTGAGGTGGGAGAATCACTTGAGCCCAGGAGTTGGAGACCAGACTGGGCAACATGGCAAAACTCCATCTCTACAAAAAAAATTTTTTTTAATTAGTTGGGTGTGGTGGTACACACCTATAGTTCCAGCTACTTGGGAGGCTGAAGCAGAAGGATCACTGGAGCCAGGAGGTTAAGGCTGTAGTAAGCCATGATTGCACTGCTGTACTCCAGCCTAGGTAACAGAGTGAGACCCTGTCTCCAAAGAAAAAAAAAAAAAGCAAGAAAAAAAGAAATAATTAGCTGGGCATGGTGGCATATGCCTGTAGTCCTAGCTACTCAGGAGGCTGAGGAAGGAGGATTGCTTGGGCTCAGTAGTTCAAGGCTGCAGTGAGCTGTGATCACACCACTGCGCTCCAGCATGGGTGACAGAATGATACCCTGTCTCTGAAAAATAAAATACAATAAAAATAAAAGGAATAATTGGCAGGTAGAACAAATCCAAAAGGCAGGTAGAACAAGATATTTTTATCTTTTCTCATTATAGGTGAATGTTCCTTTTGTTATGTGATGCCAATAATACCCTATTGTTTAAGCCATTGTAGACGATATTTTTTTCTTTGTTACTCTGTAGCTGAACATAATTCTGATATTTTTCATGTTGTCTTTTGACTTAAAAACTTTTTTCTTGGATCTTTGCTTTTCCTGTGAAATTTAGTAACCACTTAAGTTATGCACATGTAGATCAAGGAAAAAAAGGCAAGACAATCTATCTTTTTTTTTTTTTTGAGATGGAGTCTTGCTCTGTTGGCAGGCTGGAGTGCAGTGGCGCGTTCTCGGCTCACTGCAGCCTCTTCTTCCTAAGTTCAAGTGATTCCCCTGCCTCAGCTTCCCAAGTAGCTGGGATTACAGGCGAGCCACCACAACCAGCTAAATTTTGTATTTTTAGTAGAGACAGGATTTCACCAGGCTGGCCAGGATGGTCTCGATCTCCTGACCTCGTGATCCACCCACCTCAGCATCCACCCACCTCGGCCTCCCAAAGTGCTGGGATTACAGGCATGAGCCATCACGCCAGGCCCAAATATATATATATATATATATAATTATTTTTTTTTTGAGGTGGAATTTCTCTCTTATTGCCCAGGCTGGAGTGCAATGGCACAATCTCGGCTCACTGCAACCTCCACCTTCTGAGTTCAAGAGATACTCCTGCCTCAGCCTCCCGAGTAGCTGGGATTACAAGCATGCATCACCATGCCCAGCTAATTTTTGTATTTTTAGTAGAGATGGGGTTTCTCCATGTTGGTCAGGCTGGTCTCGAACTCCCAACCTCAGGTGATCTGCCTGCCTCAGCCTCTCAAAGTGCTGGGATTACAGGTGTGAGCCACCACACCTGGCCCGAAAATCTATTTTTTTAACTGGATGAAATTTACAGATTAATCTGGGGAAAATTAATATTTTTCTGATGTTGGATAGTTCCGTCTATACTAGACACACACACACACATACACACACACACACACACACACACACAAACAATTAGGTCTTAGTATATGCCTTTTAATGAAGTTTTAAAATGTTTTCATAAAGATCTTACTCATCTTTCATGATATTTATTCCAAAGTCTCTTAAATTGTGTTTTAAGAAATTACATTTTTTTTACTGGTAATTGCTGGTGAATATGAATGAAATTGATTTTGGGACATTGTTACAAGTAACTTTGCTAGCATATTAATTCTAAGAGCATATTCTGTATCAGTTTAATACAGTATAAATCCTCCTAAAGTTTTTATATAGGCATAGCATTTGCAAGCTATGACAATTTATTTTTTTTCCTTTCCAGCTGTGGCAGGAATATTCACAGCTCCCTGAATATTCCTGTACTCCCTCATATTTCCAGGTCCTTCGGAGTTAAAGTCATGTGACTTATTTGAACCAATAGGGTGGAAGTGGAAGAGATGAATGTCACTAGGAGACTGGAGGAATAAAGAGCTGATGTGTCATCCTCCATTTCTCCCTTGCCTCCGTACAATAACTGAGCGTTCCCATTTTGAGAAGCACAGCCACAAAAGGACACTTCTTAGAACCGAGTCACCACCAGCAAGATCTACAATAAACTTTGAGCGAAAGCAAACTTACGTCTTAAGCCACTGAGATTTTGGGGTTTGTATGTTACCACCACTTAGCCTGACTGCTACAAAAATGATTCATGCCTTAGGCACAGTCTGGAGAATCCTTCATAATTGTGAGTAAAAATAGTGATAGGGAGAATTATTTTTTTATCTTGTTCTTAACTTTAAAGGGATTGCTTCAACTGCTTTGCCATTAAGAACCATGTTTGCTGTTGGGTTTTGCTAGACGCCATCATTAGGTAAGAAACATCTCCTTGTCCTACTAGTTTTGTGTGAGCTTCTGTCGTGAATGAGGGTTGATTTTTCTTTTGAGACAGGTTCTTACTCTGTCACCCAGGTTGGAGTACAGTGGCATGATTATGGCTCACTGCAGCCTTGATCTCCTTGGCTTAAGGGATCCCCCAACCTCAGCCTCAGCCTCCTGAGTAGCTGGTACCACAGACATGTGTTACCATGCCTGGCTAGTTGTTTTTATTATTATTTTAAGTTTTTTAGAGACAGGGTCTCTGTATGTTGTTTAGGCTGGTCTTGAACTCCTGGGTTCAAGTGATCCTCCTGCCTCAGCCTCCCAAAGTGTTGGGATTACAAGCATGAGCCACTGCATCTGGCAAGTGTTGAATTTTACCAAATGTTTTTCCTGAATCTATTGAGGTGATGATTTTTCTTCTTTAATCTGGTATGTAGTCAAGAATTTTTAAACGTGAAACCAGTCTTGCAATGATTAAGTAAACTGTACTTGTTAGCATTTCTTTTTAATTTCCTGCTAAATTCAATAGACTAATATTTTATTTGGGATTTTGAGGCTGGCCAATAATTTTCTTTTCTTGTCTTATCTTTGTCTAATTTTTGTATTGGAGTTATATTACCTTCATAAAATATTATGAAATGTGATTCTTCTTTTTCTTCCTTCTGTCAAAGTTGATATAAAGTTGGTCAAAGTTGGAAAGCTGGTATAATTTTTGAATAATGTATTTGTTTTACTCTTTGGGCAAAACTGCCCTATAAATACATCTGAATGTGGTGATATTCTTTTTGTGTATGGATACTTAACTTGATTCAGTTTCTTTCATAGGTCTTATAAGATTTTCTCTTTCTTGGGGTCTGTAATGCTAATTATCTATTGTGTCTAAGTTTTCAAATTGAGTTATTCATATTTTTTTCTTAGGGTTAAAACATTCCCATTGTATCTGTAGTTATGTCCCCTTTTCATGTATTGTTAATATCAACACTTAAAACTTATTTGTCCTTTTAAGTGCCAACCTCAGCTTATCCTATGTATTTTGATATAAATGACAGCACGTTTATTTTTCTGTCACTTCTAAGTATTTCCAAATTTACATCCTTATTTCTTCTTAAACCCATTATTTAGAAGTATTTTTAAATTGTCAGACATGAGTTCTAAAAATTATTTTTTAACTTCATTTTAATTAAATTATGTTCAGGGAATATGGTCTACCAGATATCAATTCTTTCTTTCTTTTTTTTTTTTTGTTTGAGGCAGGGTCTGGTTCTGTCACCCAGGCTGGAGGGCAGTGGCTTAATCTTGGCTTACTGCAGCCGTGATCTCCTGGGCTCAGTTGATCCTCCCACCTCAGCCTCCTGAGTAGCTGGGACTACTGGCACACACTGTCATGCCTGGCTAATTTTTGAATTTGTTGCAGAAATGGGGTTTCGTCATGTTGCCCAGGCTAATTCTTTCTTATTAGTTGAGATTTACTTTGTGGTTTCATTTGAAGTCAAACTTTCTAAACATTTCATTTGTGCTTGAGTTGAATCTTTTTTTCCTAATTAGCAGATTCAGGAAACTATTCAGGCTCACAAGTTTTCTATATCCTTTTAACACCTTTATTGAAGTATAATTTATATATTATAAAATTCATTCATTTTAAATTGTACAATTTAAGGTTTTTTAGTAAATGTACAGAGTTGTGCAATCATCACCACAGTACAGCTTTAGAACATTTTGCCTCAAAAAGATCCTTCCTTCCTGTTTATGGTAATACTTTGTTTCCATCTTTTTAGTTGATTTTTGTATGCTTGACTCACCAGTTTCAGAGAGACATAAGTATAAATATGCACCCACTATAATTGTGGTTTTGTTGATTTCTCTTTGTAATACTGTAACATTTTGCTTTACACATTTTGTGGCTATTTTATTAAGTACATACAAGTTTGAAATTACTGTATTTTAGAGGCAGATTATTCATTGCCTCATTAAAATGAGAAGGCTAAACCTGATTTTTGTCAATATGTGCTATCTATCTTTATATCTAAAAATGCCTTTGGTCTTAGTTTATTTCACTTGGTATTAATCTAGTTACAGTAGCTTCCTTTAGGTTAATAGTTACTTGATATATTTTTTCTATCACATTAAAGTTTCCATGTCTTTAAATTATATGTATTTCTGTTGAAATCAGTGTATAATTGGATTTAGGCTTTTGTTAAATCTGAAAGTCTCTGTCTTTTAATAGATGAATTTAATCTATTTATATTCAATATGATTGTTGTCATATTTGCCTTTATTTTTACCTATTATTTGGTGTTTTTTATTTGCTATACTTTTTTTCCTTCCTTTCTTTTCCTTCTCCTATCACTTTTCTTGCCTTTTTTTACTTGATTGAATTTCTTCCCCAATTCTCCACCAGTTCTGGTTTGGAAATAATGCCTTCTGTCTTCTACATACACACACACACACACACACACACACGCACACCACATTTACATTAGTATTTTATTTCTTCTATAAGTTTTACTCTTACACAGCCAAATGTTTTTAAGATTTACACACACATTTATAATTTCTTGGCATAAAATTATCTCTTGTATCTTATTTCTTCCTTCTGGGTTAAATATCTTCTTTCTGAAATACATATTTTAGAAGTTTTTCATTGAGAGTGTGCTAATATTAAGACTGATTTTCTGTGTGTTTGAAAATGTCTTATCTTTATTGTTGAATAAAAATGTATTTGGGATTAGAATTCTGAATTATCTAGTGTTTTTCTCAGTTTATTGAAGTTATTTTAAGTTGTCAAGTCATTTAATCG
This sequence comes from Cacajao melanocephalus, assembly GCA_963573385.1. NCBI lineage: Eukaryota > Metazoa > Chordata > Mammalia > Primates > Pitheciidae > Cacajao > Cacajao melanocephalus. Next base: position 24,476 of record CAUYLG010023733.1, on the reverse strand, counting down.
GTAAGACTGAGATAAGTTTGTTTATCATTGTTCTTAGGTAACTGGTTTTTATCTTTACTTGCTTTTATGAGTTCCTCTTTATCTAGATGTAAATTTATATTTAATTACACTGTTCACAGGACACTACATTCCTGAATCTGAGAATTCATGTCATTCATTCATTCTGGAAAAGCCTGAGCTGCTAGATCATCAAATTACTTCTCTCACATTCTCTTTATTTCTGGAAATCTTATGATGGGCTTTATCATTCCACATGCTATGTCTCTTTGATGCCTTTTGGTTTTTTAAAAATCTCTTTCTCAGCCAGGCGCAGTGGCTCACGCCTGTAATCCCAGCACTTTGGGAGGCTGAGGCAGGTGTTCACAAGATCAGGAGTTCAAGACCAGCCTGGCCAAGATGGTGAAACCCTATCTCTACTAAAAATACAAATATTAGCTGGGCCTGGTGGTAGGTGCCTGTAATCCCAGTTACTCGGGAGGCTGAAGCAGAGAACTGCTTAAACCTGGGAGGCAGAGGTTGCAGTGAGCCAAAATCGCACCACTGCATCCAGCATAGGGCGACAGAGCAAGACTCCCTCTCAAAAAAAAAAAAAAAAACCTCTTTCCCTCTGTGTTGAATTTTGAGTAGTCTTCCATAAGGTGCTTTTAAATGTATTTAATCAATTTATACTTATTTGAAATTATCTTAGAGTTTATAATTGTTTTAATTTTCTGCTTAATTTGTTGTTTGTTGTGTTTGCTAATTCTCAAATATGGTAGACTCCTTATATAATTGTGAATTGTGTGAGACCATTTTCAGAAGGGCTGTGTCTATGTGAAGTTTGTGCATCTCAAGTTGAATGTGTATTACTCCACAGATTTTATATTTATCCTGCCAGAAGTTTAAGGGATTCAAAGTCATGGGTCTAATTTGTATGTTAATTTCATGATTTGAGTACTATGTCAGTAGCATATAAATCCCAATTGCTGGCTATGTGTGGTATAGACCAATGGTATAAATATGTAGAATGGACTTTGACCCCAGGCTTAACTAGACAAGTATCTGCCAGTTGGAGAATTTTTTCAGTCCACCCAGACACTTTTTTTTAATTTTTGAGACAGAGTTTTGCTCTGTTGCCCAGGGTGGAGTGCAATAATAGCACGATCTCAGCTCACTGCAACCTCCACTTCCTGGGTTCAAGAGATTCTCCTGCCTCAGCCTCCTGAGTAGCTGGGATTACAAACATGCACCACCACGCCTGCCTAATTTTTGTATTTTCAGTAGAGACGGGGTTTCACTATGTTGGCCAGGCGGGTCTTGAACTCCTGATCTCAAGTGATCCACTCACCTCAGCCTCCCAATGTGCTGGGATTACAGGCATGAGCACCGTGCCTGCCCCAGCCTATCCAGACTTTTTCAACTACTTTTATTATCTTTTTTTTTCATCCTACAACACAAACTCACACTCACTGCTTCTACCTGGAGGCAGAAATCCTTGTCTCTGTTGCCTGCCCATCCTTGTCTATGCTGTCTGAATGGGCCACTGCAGTGCCCAATTGGTCCATCACTGTGCAGGCTGACCCTTCTTCCTATACCTCCAAATGGGAGGCTGCTGTTTCATTCCAAAGTAGTGGTTCTCTGACCACATTCTGGCCTGTGGCTTCCTTCTTTCATTCAATTTTGTAGCCTTCAGTTTCTGATTCACTTTGTTCCTCTTTATGTTTTGTCTCTTAGCTATGCATGTTTCTGTTAAAATGCATTTTATATGTTTTCTAGGGATTCGTTGTAGTTCTAGCCTGTCAGTATAAAACAGAGGCTAACTAAACACTGTCGTACAAAATCTTTGCCCACGTTTCTGACTGCTTCCCTGAGACAGGATTACAGAGAGAGAATTGTTTGGTAAAAAAGTTATAGGAGCCGGCCAGGTGCAATGGCTCATGCCTGTAATCCCAGCACTTTGGGAGGCTGAGGTGGGCGGATCACGATGTCAGGAGTTCAAGACCAGCCTGGCCAACATAGTGAAAGCCCATCTCTACTAAAAATACAAAAAATTAGCTCAGGTGCCTGTAATTCCAGCTACTCGGGAGGCTGAGGCAACAGAATCACTTTAATCCGGGAGGTGGAGGTTGCAGTGAGTGGAGATTGCGCCACTGCACTCCAGTCTGGACAATAGTGTGAGACTCCATCTCAAAAAAAAAAATAAGTTTATAGGAAATGATCCACTGCTCATAATATATAGCAGCACACTGTTTTCTAGAAGGTGATAATTTAATTCCCACCAGTGAGTTCTTTTGATAACTGATATATTTCAGACATAAATAGAGTGGGAGCTAGGGAATATCTTATTTGGACTCGTTGGCATTGAGATAGAGGAGATTCTGTGTGATCTTTCAATAAAGCTTTCTCAGAAGAAATGATGCCCAAGGTGAGTCTTCAAAGATGAGTAGTAGCTAGCTATGCCAGGGGCGGGGGGATCTCAGGGGAGAGGGAACACATCCAAGGAAGAAGGACCTTGCAACAAGGCGGCAAACATACATGTTAATGATTCCAGCCCAGTTATTCTCCAAGGGTTCTAGTCACTCACCTGGGAAAACACACACTGAGGAAAGGGGAACACCCAACCTTTCAAGAGCTGTTTCATACAGGATCCAAGTTGACATTGATGCTCAGAAATTCGAAGCGTGGTCATGGCTTCCCTGTGAGACTGGAGGCACATGGAGACTCTATGGCGGATGTCAGCTAATTTGCCTTGGTGGTCAATAAGTGGCAAGTATGTTGGAAACCTCGATAAGGAAAATTTCCTCCAGGAGGTAGAAGATAAACACTGTGATAATTCAGGGACCGGCCTTATGGGTAACATTTTTAGGACTCCAGTGGTCTGGGACATGCTGAAACAACTTCCAGTTGTACCAACTACAAAGCAAGAAACAAATGGCTCACACCTCCTATCACAAAGAAGGAAGCACAAAACTAGGTAGAATGAATTGGGTTTGGAAGCATCATGTTCCACATCTGTCCATGTTGTTCCTATTTGGGGTGATTCCAAATGCTTCCAACTGTAAGTGGGATCTACAGCAGAAAAGGGCTTTGCAGTGTGTCCAGGCTGCAGGGCAAGTGGCCTTCTCATCTGGGCAATATAGCCCAGCAGAACCTATAATATTGGAGAAATCTGTGGTGGGAAAACATGTTGTGAGGAGATGATAGTAAGGCCCAATAAGGGAATCACAATATAAACCTTTAGGATTCTGAAGCAAGAATTTTATAGCATTATAAGAACAGCTGCTGGCGACTAAGTCCTAGTAGAGATAGAACACTTGACCATGGGTCATCAAGTGATCATGAAGCCAGAGTTGCCTGTCATCAACAGAGTTCTGCAAAAATTATGAGTTACGCAAGACGAGCAGCAATCCATTTAAGACAGAAGTGGTATATTCAGGATCAGGCACATGAAGGCTGATGGGCACAAGGCAGTGGCATGAACAGCTACAACAGAACCCCAGGGCATCTACCATGTTACACTAGTGTCCCTCTCTTGGCTCACAACTGTGAACCTATGGCCGATATGGGGATCTATATGGCCAGCTGAAGGAGGATAGTAATCAAGCTTGGTTTACCTGGGACACCCTGGAATATGATGTAAACTGAAAATGTACAGTGATTGCATTACAGCCAGTGGTATGCTGAAGGTGGCTCACACAGGCTTGTGAGTGCTGAATGTATGCATCTCTACCCAACCCTGCAACAGAGATACCCCCCCGGGAGCTTGTAATGGCCATAGTAGGAGTATTGTCATTACAGAAAGCAGCAAATGTTGTAAATCAGGACTCTTTTTCCCCCTAGAGAATTGGTTGTGGAACATTTTTCAGCAATCCACTGATCACAGCCCCATGCAACCAGACACTTTAGTCAAACCAGAAGAGCTACCTAAAGCTTAGAGAGATCTAGAATATATAGTAGAGGAGAGATACGACAGGACCAACTTCAATGGTGGGGACTTCAGCTTGCACTGCTAACCACCTTCTTACCATTTTGTCCTGGGAAAAGAGGCCACTGTAGTCCTGGAGGAGTTACTTCCAGAATGTATGTGAAACCTGTGGATCTAAGCAATGCAAAGGGTATACTCTAGTGGATGTTGTGATAGGCTACCTGGATCCCCTGGTCAGTTTGGAAGGACTTATTCCACCATCTGCTAGAAGTGCTGCCAGATGTGTTGCTCAACTGCCAGCCCTGTCTGGAAATTACCTTTGCTCCACCTGAAGGTACCTAGCCCTCTTGCTTCAACTCAGGACAATTCTCCAGGGCCATCCCAGTTTTATAGCTTCCTATAGGGTCAGCTGAGGCCTTTGATGAGACTAAACTGCAGTCCTAATTTGCTCTCTGCCCAATCCTACTGCTTTCCCTTCCTCACAGGTGTTGATCCTGAGAGTGCTTTGTTAAAAACATTCTCCATGCTGACCTCTGTCTCAGCATTTGCTTCCTGGGGAAACCTGAAACAGGACTCGATGCTAGAAGCTACCCAGAAGAACCAGATTGGCCACTGTCCTTGCCAGAAGATCTGATCTCCTGTCTATGGCGACCACCTAACACTGCTCACTTCTACATCTAAACCTCAGGTAGGTGTGTCTGGAAGAACTGCAAGTAAAGGCAGTCTTCAAAATTTAGCTTTTAGTTTTCCAACCTTTATAATAGAGGATGTTGTGCTAGAAGAAGGTTTGGATGGGTGAAAATTGGATAAAACAACTTACAATATCTGCCACAGTTAAACCCTACATCATTTAATGTTCATTTATTCTTTTCATACTGAAAATCCAAATAATAACAGAAAGAGCAACATGCGCCTGACAAACATAATGCAATGATTCCTCCTGCAAATACATTCTTACCCTCTCCCTAAAAAGGGAGTAAAGAAGTTAGTCACCGTATCTATCTCCGAGTGATGTTCATTTCTACTCCAATTTAGTCACAATCCCATCTTCTTATCTTGTATCCTAAGGATTAAATGATAAAAGTAACACCAGCATTTTAAGATAATGAAAATTGGCTTAAAAAATGAGGAAGTAAATGATGAGCAGCTGTAACCAACCATCCTCTTCTTTTTTAACTTACCACAAGTTTATCGTGGACATTTATAGTTTCCTCCTCTACCCGTTCAATGTTTACTATGTCTTCATTCAGCATCTCTGCTGGCCTGAGTTCTTTTCCTGATGAAACAATAATCATTTTTGTGCCTGAGAGGTCCAAACCTTGGCAACCTTACTTGTACGAGGTTGCTATGGTTTCTGGGGGGATTTATTTATTTTTTAATTGTGGCAAAATATATACAACATAAAATATACCATATTTGCCATTTGTAAGTGTATGATTTAGTAATGTTAAGCATATTCACAATGTTCTGTAACCATTACTATTATCTATTTCTAGAACTTTTTCATCGTATAAAACAGAAATTTTGTACTTCTTAAGCAATATCTCCCTCATTCCACCTCTCCCCAGCCTAGTCTCTGGTAACTTCTGTTCTACTTTCTGTCTCTATGAATTTGCATATTTTGGATTATTCATATAAGTGAAGTTGTACAATATTTGCCCTTTTGTGTCTGGTTTGTTTTACTTAGCATAAAGTCTTCAAGGTTCATTTATGTTGTAGCATCGATCAGAATTTCACTCCTTTTTAAAACTGAATAGTATTCCATTCCAGGCTTATACCACATTTTGTTTATCCATTCATCCGCTGATGCATGCTTGAGCTGTTTCCATCTTTGGGTTACTGTGAATGCTGCTATGAATACTGGCTTACAAGTATCTCTCTGACCTTCGACTCTTTGCTTTCAAGTCTTTTGGATACACATACACACACACACACCCCTTTGGATATATATACACACATATACCTTTTGTATATATATACATATATATACACACACACATATACCTTTTGGATATATATACACCTTTGGATATATATACACACACACACACCTTTGGATATATATATAGGATATATATTTTGGATATATATATATATAGGATGTATGTTTTGAAGAGATATAGTATATATATTTTGGATATATATATAGGATATATGTTTTGGAGAGAGAGAGATATATAGGATATATATTTTGGATATATATATCTCCAAAGTATCTCCCAGCCAGTACTGTAATGAAGTCTTTTTTTTAGGTGTGTGTGAGATAGAGTCTTCCACTCTTACCAGGCTGGAGTGCAGTGACACGATCTCAGCTCACTGTAACCTCTGCCTCCTGGGTTCAAGTGATTCTCCTGCCTCAGCCTCCCAAATAGCTGGGGCTACAGGTGTGTGCCACCATGCCCAGCTAATTTTTGTATTTTTAGTAGAGACGGGGTTTCACCATGTTGGCCAGGATGGTCTCAATCTCTTGACCTCTTGATCTGCCCACCTCGGCCTCCTAAAGTGCTGGGATTACAGGCATGAGCCAACACACCTGGCTGAAGTCTTTAATAAGCCATTCTACAATTATTTTTATCAGGTTAACTATTTAGGGGTGGAGTAGATAGTGAAACCAGTGAATTCTATGGGCATGTGACCATTGCCTTATGCATATTTTTCAGTATATCTATCCTCTTGATTAGAAGCAGTGATGTATATAGTGGACCATGTTGGTGAATAAGGCATTCATTTGGCACATGTAAATTACTACATAAAGAAGCAATGGCAGTAGGATGGTCAAATCCGTATCCAAAACAAACAGCTGTGAGGACAATAACTATTCCCTCTGTGATGAAAAGATGAACGGATCCAATGTAAGTGATCTTACCCGATGACTGCCTAGTTCTTTTATGGTCAGGTTGCTCTATTAAAGGCTCAGCATTGATTTTCTGCTGCTTGCAGATTAGAAAATTAGTAATAGCAGAAGATAGTTTAGCTGTGGTGGAGAAGAATCCATGTTGAGTCCATATATAACCCCATACCTACAGTCTCTTACTTCATAAGCCAACTAAGCATAGCTAAATGAAGAGAACAAACCGATACCTAGAAAACAGGCAATCTTAATAACCTGATTATTTAAAGCTTCCTTTGCAGAGAAATCTTCACTACCTACCTTCATTACTGACCTACAAAGGAGAGCCACCACCCCGTTAAAAACCTGCTGGTACTTATCCCTTGCCAGTGTATTATGTAATGTCAAGGTTCAATGAGTGTCCTTTAGGACCTCTTGGTAGACATAGTTAGGAACTGGGTAAGCAGACTGCACATGAAAATATGTCTCAACCTAGCTATTTCTTTAAGTCTTTAGGTTCTTTCCTATACATTGTATCAAGAAATTTCTGGCATCTGAACCACCTTGGAGTCTAGGTTTCAGAAAAGCAAGTGAACAAATGGAGTAAGCATCAGCTGTTTAAGATAAAATCACTGATAAGTGCAGCCATGTTGATTAATTCAACCTGATCTGGAAATATTTACTCTCTTTTTGTCTAGAAACCTTAGAGTCTGTTACAACACATGTTATCTATGTTCTTGATGTTCTAAATTAGAAAAAGGATACAACTGTGTTTATGTCTTTCTCGCTTTGGTTTAATTTTATAATCTAGTGAATGCTGGAATACGACTGTAGTTGTAAGCCTTGAGGCAATGAATGATGGCAAGAGAGAAGGATAAGGAGAATTGGCACTCATTGCAAGTTATTTATGTAAAGTGAGATTGTTATAGACTCTTAAAGAAAGTTACAGCTTCAATGTATAGAAAAGGAGGGGCCAGTTAAGCTGAAGTACTGCAGTAGAGCTTGGCAGGTCAGATACTCATTACAGCTAAATCCTCCCAGATATCTCTATTCCAGTTAAGGGTGGGGTTGGCAGTGTACCAAGCAATCCAAAGTTTCACATAAGAGACCTAGTATGAATGTAAATTCATCTGTGTCATAATTCAGAGACTCATGGAATCAGACTGTATCTCAGTTTTGGCTATGGCTGACAACAGATAAAATGTCTTTAGGGTAATTATAGTAATTCCTTGGTCTCTGATCAGGCCTTAAACAAGAACTTAGAACTTTGATGTTATCCTTTTCTTTATTTAATGCTCCAGTACCATTAGAAGTAGTCTGGCTTATGTTCCTCCATTCTGTTTTATAATGGTGGCCACCTGGTCTGTAAAACCTTGTCTTCACTAAGCATCCTGGCAGTCCCAGTGACTATATACTGGTGACTGCCAGTAAACGTTTAGGCAACTTCCATCACTGTGCCCCCTCCCAGTAGTAACCAGATCCTCAGTGCTTTCAAATCCCACCAAGTCAGACAACCAATCTCAGATTTCTATTTCCCTCACCTGAAGTACTTCTGTTACCAATTACTTTATGCAGCAGGATTCACTCTAATTGTTTCAAGCAGATACTAGGTAGTTAAAGGTGGCTAGAGAACTATGCCCAAGTGGTTGCTACAACAGCTAGGAATAGAGCAGCCCTGAGAAATTTGCTAAGTCTAACAAAAAAGTGTTTTGAGCAAAACACTCCTGGCATTGCCTCCTGTCGCTTGGAACCTACAACTCTAGGAACTGAGCTTCAGAAACTCTGCCACAGCTGCCCAAGAAGAATTGGAGGTTTCTGATTTCCAGGAGACTTGATCTTCTCACCTGTTCACTTCTACCTTTGAGTTTTGTGTGGTCACGTTAGCTTGGCAGAAGCTAGATTTCATACAGATCTTCACTGCAAGGGAGTTTGAGAAGTGTGGAGTTCATCTTTTGGCCCGTATAGCATGGGAAGTCAAGCTACGAGAGGGTATAGAAATGCTGAGGAACTTGCTGGGCGTGGTGGCTGACACCTGTAATCCCAGCACTTTGGGAGGCTGAGGTGGGTGGATCACCTGAGGTCAGGAGCTCAAGACCAACCTGGCCAACATGGTGAAACCCCTCTCTCTACTAAAAAATACAAAAATTAGCTGGTCGTGGTGGGGCATGCCTGTAGTCCCAGATACTCGGGAGGCTGAGGCAGGAGACTCGCTTGAACCTGGGAGGTGGAGGCGGAGGTTGCAGTGAGCCAAGATCGCACCACTGTACTCCAGCCTGGGTAGCATAGTGAGACTCCATCTCAAAAAGCAAACAAATGAAATGCTGAGGAACTCAATTCATTGCTCACACTTTTACAGGAGCTGCCAAACCTCTGGCCCTTATTCTCCATTTAATTAAACTTGGCAAATAGTATAGCAGGTCACAGGTGGGAGTTGGGGAGGCCATTTTAGCTGTGGGTGATTTCTTAAAGATGAGGAATTTCAGAGGAAGAGTGGAGCTATGGAAGAGGTACTCGTAATTACAATACAAAAATAGAAAGCAGATGGGTCAGATATTATAGCAAAAAAGGAAAAGAAGTCCATATTTACAAAACAAAGAACTAATGGCATTTCTTTTCAATCTCCTAAGGTATGACAATGGTGTAGCCAAGAATCACAAAGAACAAGAACTAGAAACAATGAATTGCAGTTTCTCTTAATTTTCATTCATATCTAAATCCTCTGTTCTTATATTTTTAAATAAAAACAGCAACAGGAACTTAGCTTTGGGATAAAATGAAGCAATTCAGGTTGTTATACTTTTTTGAAAACAAAATTTAATTTTTTCAGGTTCAACTAAATGCAGTTCAAAGTAATGTAATGATAATCATGAATGATAAGTGAGGGGGGATGACAACATCCTAAAGAGATGAGAAGATAGTAATTAATTAGGGGGGAATTTATATCTGCTATGTACAAAATGTTAGAATTATAAATTCAAGGCTTTGCAGACGCTGCCACCCCTGGGAGCCCTGTACTGTCAGCCACGGTCAACTCCACCGTGTTCTTCCACATCACCATCGACAACGAGCCCTTGGACCACATCTTCTTGAAGCTGTTTGCAGATAAGCTTCCAAAGACAGCGGAAAACTTTTATGCTCTAAGCACTGGAAAGAAAGGATTTGGTTATAAGGGTTCTTGCTTCCAGGGTTTATGTGTCAGGGTGGTGACTTCACACGCCATAACGGGGAGAAATTTGATGATGAGAACTTCATTCTAAAGTATACAGCTCCTGGCATCTTGTCCATGGCAAATGCTGGATCCAACACAAATGATTCCCAGTTCTTCGTCTGCACTGCCTAGACTGAGTGGTTGGATGGCAAGCATTGGTCTTTGGCAAGGTGAAAGAAGGCATGAATATTGTGGAGGCCATGAAGCACTTTGGGTCCAGGAATGGCAAGACCAGCAAGAAGATCACCATTGCTGACTGTGGACAACGCTATTAAGTTTGACTTGCGTTTTATCTCAATCACCAGACCATTCCTTCCGTAGCTCAGGAGAGCACCCCACCATCCCATTTGCTCACAATATCCTAGAATCTGTGCTCTCACTGCAGTTCCCTTTGGCTTCCATGTTTTCCTTGTTCCCTTCCATACCTAGCTGGATTGCAGAGTTAAGTTTATGGTTATGAAATTAAAAAATAACAACAAGAAAAGAATTATAAACTCAAGATGTGAAAATTAAAAGAAACCTAGAAACCAGCTGAGCTTCTCCTTGCAAGGCAGAATTTCTTCTGTATCCCTGACAAACGATTCATCTTCTATCTTCCACTTGACTATTTCTGGGAACAAAGAACAAGCTGCCATGTTGGTCATCAAATGATAAATAAATGTAGTTTGGTATAACTTTTTCTTAGTAAAATTTTGCTGATATCCAGTGATTACTGTTTTCTTTTTTTAAGTTCTTATAACTTATGTGATTTGTTCTTTTATTTACTAATATAGTTTCAGATTTATTAGACTGCTCAATAGGTGTGAAAAGATTTTTAAAAGCCAATTCCACTTATAATCAGAGTGAAACATATCAAGGGGAATAGTGCCTTGGGTAGTTTCCAACCTTTCTGTCTAAACATCCCATTTAGTATTCAAACTGTTTTAAACAATGGGCACTGCCAAGAGAAAAGTATTCAGACCCCCAATGAAAATAAAATTCATTTATATATTTTATTTTAATGTATAATATATTGAAGAACAAAAGGCAGGGGAAATAGAATCGTTGTTTATAAAAGTTGACTTATACTGATTTACCTATTACTGAAATCATTATCAAGTGCACTGATATCAAACCCCAACATTAATTCAGTTACGTACTTATTTACTGTGAGATTTACCTTTTCCTACTGTGGCAATTTTATCGGTCAAGACTTTTTTGGATTGGAAATGACAGAAAAATCACTAAACTGGAAATGACAGAAAAAGAAGGAATTGGGCCAAGTGGCTTACGCCTATAATCCCAGCACTTTGGGAGGCTGAGGTGGGCGGATCACAAGGTCAGGAGTTTGAGACCAGCCTGGCCAACATGGTAAAACCCCATCTCTACTAAAAATTCAAAAAAATTAGCCCAGCATGGTGGCAGGCACCTGTAATCCTAGCTGTTCAGGAGGCTGAGGCAGGAGAAGTGCTTGAACCCGGGAGGCAGAGGTTACAGTGAGCCACTGCACTCTAGCATGGGCAACAGAGTGAGACTCCACCTCAAAAAAAAAGAAAGAAAGAAAAAATTTATTTGCTTACATAACTGAAAAGGTGATTGATTTAGATATGGCTGTATCTGGGTGTTCATATGATGTGGTTATTAATCACTCACTCTCCTTCTCTTTCTTTCCTATGGATGACTGTTCCTCATTGATGACAGGATGGTGGAGTGCAGTCCCAAGTCTGTATGTTACCACTTATTCCAGCAGCCCCTAATCTTTTTGGCACCAGGGACTGGTTTTGCGGAAGACAGTTTTTCCACAGACCTGGGAATAAGGTATGATTTTGGGATGATTCAAGTGCGTTACATTTATTGTGTACTTTATTTCTATTATGATTACATTGCAATATATAATAAAAGACTTATGCAGTTCACCGTAATGTAGAATCAGTGGGAGCCCTGAGCTTGTTTTCCTGCAATTAGATGGTCCCATCTGGGCATGATGGGAGACAGTGACAGATCATCAGGCTTTAGATTCTCAGAAGGAGCTGGCAACCTAAATCCCTTGTGTGTGCAGTTCACAATAGGGTTCATTCTCCTATGAGAATCTAATGCCACAGCTGATCTGACAGGACGTGGAGCTCAGTGGTAATGTGAGCAGTGCAGAGCAGTTGTCCTACTGTGTGGCCCAGTTCCTAGCAGGCCACACACCAGTTCCAGTATGTGGCCTGGGGGCTGGGGACCCCTGAGTTATTCAGCTCGACTACAAAGCAAGAATGCCTTTATTCTAATAATTTTAGCAAAAGTTCTCCAGCTAACTTTCATGACGTCAACTTGGTTCATAGGCCTGTTCCTGAAACTTACCACTACAGACTGAATAGGCTGATGGCAGTGACATGTTTACTGCTGGAAATAGGAAGGATTGCATGATGTGAAGTGTACAAAGCCCCAGTGACAAGGAAGTGCAACCCTGGCTATTTTCTGAGCAAGCCTGGTGCTCTGGTGCTGGGCTTCATTTGCCTGAAGGAAGGGGGGTGCATTTTTCTAATTTGTGCAAGGAGTTCCTATGGACTAGCTGTGGTCCTGGAGCCATGTATGTGGATGGGGTCTGCCCCAATGAACCACTTGGACTGTGAGCGGGAGAGGGATAGTCCTCTGAATGAAAATTAGGTTCACTTTCTATAAGGGGGAATGGGTGGGCAAGCAGAACTATCAGATGTACATTACAGAAAGCAATGCCATTACCGTAATTCTGAATGTCTTGCCTTGTAGATCAACTCAACTCTTTAAGTCTACTCAATTCAGGTCAACCCAATCCAACAGTTATTTTTTATAGGTCAAAATGTGTGGGTGTGTGCATGTGTTTGCACACACACCTATGTGCTAGGTAGGGACGTACTACCGAAAAAAAAAAAAAAGAAAAAAAAAACAGACCCACCTTCAAAAATCATATTCTGACTTTAAACCATGCCAACTATGAAAGTTTTTCTTAAATTAAATTCAACTCTGTTATACCAAATAAATTAAAAATTATGCAAAATTAAAGATGGTAGCATGTTCCTTTAGTTGCTTTTTAAGCAAAATAATCTGTGTATTTAAGTGAATTACACAACTATTAGATGTTCAAATATGATTATATTCTGGTAAATTTACAAAATTAGAGGTTGAAAAATTATTTATTATATTTGTTACAGTTATATCAGTCCTTATTTCCTAATAGTCTGAAATAGCAGCCAAATACAGCTCCTGTAGAGAGTCATCTTACGTTTTCAGGTGACTTTTAAATACCACTTAGCTTTAGTTTTAAATTACTACTAGTAACTCATCGTTTAAAAAAATTTAATTAGCCTTTTATTTCTGTAAAGAAAAAACTCACCTTTACTCTCCCTTTAAAGTACTGTAGGAGTTTTAACAGGGCATGCGTTAACTTTAGACCTTAGGGAAAGCACAAAATAAACAGCAAACTGATAATACTATCTCGCCAAAGTAAAACAAGGGATGGAGGCGTGGGGAGAGAGGACCGGCAGTAACCAAATGCCAAATGGGGTTTGTTTTTACTTAACGTTTGCAGAGCCTAGGGGAGAACTTCCTTCTAAGCTAAAAACGTCATCTAGCACCTGAGAAAATTTAAGTTGGTTCTTTCTGGATAAAAGAAAGAGCACAGGATTTAAGTGAGTAAATACTTAAGGTTAAGTGAGGAAATTCTTAGGAAAAAAACAAAACAACTAACTGCCACAATTGGACTTTGGAACTTTTTTTCCCCCCTTAGCAGCAGGCTGAAATTTTCAGTTCCTCGCCCAGGGATCAGGGAATTCTGCGCTTCAGGCTGTGTACACCCGCAGGTCTGGAAGGGTGATGATGATGATGCGATGATGAGTTAGGGCAATTAGAACCACGGCACTTTCTTTCTCTCTTACATTCTTTTTTTTTTCTTTCACTCTTTTTTCTTTCTTCTTTTCTCTCTTTTTCTTTCTTTCAAAAACAAAAGAACCACGGCAAAAAAAAAAAAAAGCTCGCAGCGACCGAACGCCACCGCCGCCACCACTGCCGAGGCCGCGACCACGGCCCGAGCCGGCCACCGCGCGTCAAAGGCGCCATTCAGGGCCCGGCGCGGCGCGGGGGTTGAGAAGTTAAGGGGCGGGAGGTGGCGCGCCGGGGCCGCGGCCTCGCCATTTGCATTTCAATGAGACCCGCTTGTTGACTCAGTGCCCGGCGCTTCCGCAGCTCCCACCAGAATCTGCCTTTGTTGGTTTTAGCTCCGGTCAAGTCCACTTCTTGCATCGGGGGAGCCGCGCGCATTGAGTTTGTGTAGTCAGGCAGAACGCTCGACAGGAAGGAAGGAGGAAGGGGCGCTCTGCGCGGCCATTGTCTGGGCAACCCGGCTTAAGCAGCCGAGTGACTATTTAATCTGTAAGGTGCACTTGAATCCCTCGCAAATCCTCTCAGTGTGGAGCGGAGGCACCCAGACAGGGACAGATGGTGCAGAACCTCTTTGTTTAAGAAAATGGAAATGCGCTTTTTCCTTTACTTACGGTGGTCCGCTCTTTTAACTGTTGCTATTCCCCCTTGCTGCACTGTCAAGGAGAGCGCATGAGAGACTCACGGGTCTGGCCAGCCCTGCCGAAGTGCCTCCGTTTTAAGAAAAAGTAATTGCTGGAAGGGAGTCCGCCTCTTTTGGTGAGCCATGAGTGCAGTGAAGATCCCGCGTACCCTTTTGGTGCCCTTTGCGCTTAGGCAGAGAGTAGCCGAAAGAAGTGTGTTCAGAATTCTTGCAGGATCTGTTTTTCGTAGGCTCCCTCTCTTTCCTTTTTTCACATTAAACATCAAGTTCAGAGGTCTTGGGATGCTTCCCGTGCAACCAGGGGAAAAAAGGGAAACGTCTTGTCCTCAAGGGGCCCTGCGGCTACGCAGTGACCTCTTAGGCCCGGAAGCGGAGAGGTTGATGCGCAGGATGGCCGCTGCAGCTGGGCTGCACCTGTGTTTCTGGCTCCACAGCTGTAATTTAGAGTGTGTTCAACATCGGGCTGGGGAAATGTACACACAGGTTTGGGGTATTGAAGAAAAGTGGAAGACTCTGCCCACAGAGCCTCGAGCATGGTGACATTTCACAAGTTAGGTTTTCTGATTTTCCTGACAACATCGATGACTCCACTTTCAGCGGGGCTGGGGATACACTAGGACCATCAGATCCCACCCTCAGTCAGTCTGAAATGAATTCAACCAACAGTCCACACACATAAGTTTCAGTTTTTGTTTAAAACATGCAGTCAGGCCAGGCACGGTGGCTCACGCCTCTAATCCCAGCACTTTGGGAGGCCAAGGGGCGGGCGGATCACTTGAAGTCAGGAGTTCGAGATTAGCCTGGTCAACATGGTGAAACCCTGTCTCTACTAAAAAATACAAAAACTAGCCGGGCTTGGAACCCAGCTACTCAGGAGGCTGAGGTGGGAGAATCACTTGAACTTGGAAGGTGGAGGTTGCGGTGAACCCAGATTGTGCCACCACACTCCGGCTTGGGTGAGAGTGAGCTGTTTCAAAAAAACAAAAAACATCCAGTCATGGTCCTGCTGGGCTGTTCTAGCCATAGTAATACAAATCAATTAAAGGAAAAGCCTGAATGACAACTGTCAGGTAAAAATCAAATTCATTTCCATTTTCAGTACATATGAAACAGGAAGCAGATAATTATCTTGTGGTTTTGAAGGTAAAATGAAGACACGTTAGAAAATAGATTGTTGAAATATTTTAATGTAGGTGTTTCAGTCTCGGGCATGTTAATTCATTTATATAAAGAGGTAGATGTCTGTTTGGTCTCGAATTCTAATGCAAACACTTGACTATGTGAAATGCTCATATCTATTTTTTATTTTCCTTAAAAAGTACTTTCTCTTCCCAACCACGTGGCTGCACACTTCTTGCTCGCAAGTTGTCCTGACATGCTCTCAGAGCACACAACATACATACAACACCTGGATATGTGAGTGAATTACTGCCTAGGCTACCACCAAGAAGTTTTCTAAGTGACCAAGTGCAAGGACCTTCTGTTTCTTATCCAAGTACATTCTTTCATCACGGCCTCGGTCCAAGAATTGACCCTTAACTCTGAATTCCTGCTTCATTTCCATTTCAGTCAGCCATTTTAGAGCAGGAAAAAGCCAGAAGCAGGTGTCGGCCAGCAGGTGTGGCTCGTAATTCATGTTTTTCACAGAAGCATCATTTAGAGGGGAAAAAAAATCTGTCTAAGCTGGTTTCAAAGTTAATTTATTAGTATAAATTATTTTTAAAAGGTAGGCCAGCCTGGGCAACAAAGCGAGACCCCTGTCTCTACAGAAAAAAAAAAAAAAAATTAGCTGGGTGTGGTGTTGCACACCCGTTGGCCCAACTACTCAGGTGGCTGAAGTGGGAGGATCAGCAGAACCCAGGAGTTTGAGGCTGCAGTGAGCTGTGATCAGGCCACTGCACTTTAGCCTGGGCAACAGAGTAAGACCCCATCTCTAAAGCAAAAATAAAAATAAAATGAAAAATGAGAGAGTGAGGAGGGTCAGTGTTTTTTCTTATAATACATGCTTAAGCATTGCTCAGTAAACAATTTGCTTGGAAATCCAAATGTTAAAAGAAACTGAGAGCTCTGCTTGGAGTTTTAAAATTGTATAGGTTTTTCCTTCTGAATAGTGACAAATGTTACTATTTTTCACTATTTAAAATACAGTGTTATTATTCCATGGACAGGTGTGAGCTTGAGTGTATTATGTTCCTTGGCTTTCTTTTGATTTTATGTAATGTGTCTTTTGTTGGATTTCATTACAGTGATGACCCCCACCCCCCCTCTGTTTCTGATTAAACCATTAAACGTCACACACTCACTGATATTTGTAACTTTGTTTTGGTTAGTAAGTAAATTTTGGTGATGAGACTATGAAGCCACAAATTCCTAAAAGCACTGGAATTTAGTTAAAAGGAAACTACTACATCCAGCAAAGAGTTTTGGTTTTAGTTGAACCCGCAGCTTCATGTTCATTCATAGTTTATAAATGATGCCTGTTCTTCTAGCCCAAGGGGACGAGATTGGGGATGCTCACATTCTATTGGATGAAGAATTTCCAGAGTGCCTAAGGCCAGTGTGTTATGTGGGACCTCTATTAAAGGTCAGAGAATGAGACTATGTATTGCCATAGGGAAGGGCTACTTCAGCAACTGACCCTACTTATGAGAGAGGGCTTGGCCAGCTGGGACATGAATTCAAAGTCTTTAGTTATGAATCAGTTCCTATAAGACTATTATGTCTGGGTGGAAGGTGTTCAAATTGAACTGTAATTTTTAGTTTCTGCATTGCTTGCTTGAGTTTGAAATGGAAATAATTATGGTGATCCTCCGTACCAAAAAGAAGATTACTTACAAGTGCATACCAAAATTTGTATTCAGGTGTGGAATTAGTTTAGGAAAGCTCTCCAAGTCAGAATCTGTTTTCCCCAAAGTCGGCACAGAGTCCCAGCTGCCGCCTCTGAAAGATTTCTGTCGCATCTTACTTGGTATCTGTGGTAGTTGCCAGTATTGACCGCTCCCTCTGTAGAAAGTTACTCGCTTGGCTTTGGTGGCAGGACACACTCCTGGTCCTTCTCCTACTTCCATGGCCTGTCCTTCTTAGTCTTCTTTTTTGGCTTTTCCCCTGTGCCTGTCTCTTAATTGTGCTCTCTGAGAACTTCTCTCATTCAGTGTCATCTCTTTCATACATTCTCCCTTGGTGAGCTTTCTGGGAAATCTTTCTTGAACACACTGTCTACCCTCCTGCCTCAGGGCCTTTGCACATATGATTTTCTCTGCTTAGAATGTTCTTTCCCCGCATACGGGGATATGCGGCTTTCTTAGTTATTTAGTTCTCCAGTGTCACCTTTAAATGAAGGCTTTCCTGGTTATCCACAGAAAATAGCAGATATTTTAGTCAGGGATGGGACTAGGAGGGGGCAAGCAAGATCTCCAGGCTACAGAATTGAAGGAGGCACCCACTCTCATGCAAGGGCAAGCTGAGCAGCTGAGAATGAGTGCCTCTCCACGTTTGGTGTCCTGAGGAGCTCACTTGCCTAAGCCATCCAGTCACTCTCTAGTCTCCTTATTTTTCTTCACAGATGCTATCCCCCATTAACATATGTACATAATTGATTACTGTCTGTTTCCCCACCCACGCCATGACAGTGTGAACCCTGTGGGAGCAGGCCCTGGTCTGTTTTAGTTTTAGTTGTATCCCTGGAGCCTAGAACAGCTCAGGACATGGTCAGTGTTCAGTATATGTTAATATTTAATTAAATATAATGTATAAATGGCTACCATTCATATTACTGATGGCTCTCAAATTTGCAAAAAGAAGGTTTGTAAATGGACCTCTCCCCTTGATGCCCCACAAGCTTTTTAAACTCAGCATATCCAAAATTGCATTTAATACCTTCTGCTGCCAAACCCACCTCCTGTTTGAATTCTCTTTTCAGATGAATAACATCTACATGCAGCTCAGATCAAAATGCTAGGGATGTGGTAACTCAGGCTTGTCAAATTCACTCCCGAAACAACTCCTGCCCTGGTCGTCTCCATCCCGAGGGCTCTGCACTCTCATTCAGGCCCTCCTCCCTGCCTCCCTGCCTTTGCCTTCCAACTGATCTTGCAAATATTTTGCTTTTTTCTGTTGGAAACTTCCGCTATGTTGTTGTGAAGGGAGCTCTCTAAACCGCACATCTGATCATCCAAGTTCTTTGCCTTATTCTCCTTCCACATAGTCCCATAGGTTTGAAGATTCAATCCAAATTTTGTAGATGAGACGGCCCTTGTGATCTGCTGCTGAGCCTTCTGTGCCTGCTTCCTCCCTTTTCCTGCCCCTGTGTTCTACCTGCCTCCCCTCCCAACACACAGTCTTTGTGCTTTCTTACGGAATACTCAGAATTGCTAAAAACATCTATCTTCTTAAATGCTGCTGTACTCTGCCATTGCCTGCCTAATTCTCCTTAGCCAATCAACCTCAGTGAAAAGAACAATTTGAACTTCCTTGTTGATCAAGCTGTTTTGTAATTTTCTGTTTACCTTTCTCCCCCATGACACTGTGAGCACCTCTAAGGACAAAAACTGGGTCTTTCATTTTGCATACCCAGTACACAGCTGGTGCTTCGTGTTGTTTGCTGAATAAATGTATAAACTCATCTAAAGATTTTTTGTTATATAGGCTAGAGTATAGATCTTAAATGACTTTTTCCTTACTTGCCAACTGTTTATTCCAACATCATTTAAAAAAAAAAAATCTTTCTGGCCAAGCTTGGTGGCTCACGCCTGTAATCCCAGCACTTTGGGAGGTGGATCACGAGGTCAAGAGATCGAGACCATCTCGACCAACATAGTGAAACCCCATCTCTACTAAAAAATACAAAAATTAGCTGGGCGTGGTGGCACGTGCCTGTAGTCCCAGGTACTTGGGAGGCTGAGGTTGCAGTGAACTGAGATCGTCCCACTGCACTCCAGCCTGGTGACAGAGCAAGACTCCATTTCAAAAAAAAAAAAAAAAATCCTTCCAACAGGGTGATGTAGCTCATATCTGTAATCCCAGCACTTTGGAAGGCTGAGGTGGGAGGACTGCTTGAGCCCAGGAGGTTGAGGCTGCAGTGAACTGTAATTGCACCACTGGACTCCAGCCTGGGTGACAGAGTGAGACTATAGCTGAAAAAAAAATCGTTA
Organism: Cacajao melanocephalus; assembly: GCA_963573385.1. NCBI lineage: Eukaryota > Metazoa > Chordata > Mammalia > Primates > Pitheciidae > Cacajao > Cacajao melanocephalus. The sequence goes on along the minus strand of CAUYLG010023733.1, from coordinate 4,862 downwards.
GTACACCCTTTGTGAAAAGTTTACTTTGTCATATATTACATTTTAACAGTTGGATGTACTTCCTGTTTTCTATTTTGTTCTGTTGATTTACATATTCATTCTTGTACCAGTAACTCCCTCAGTTATACTCCCCCCAAATGCCCCCTGCCCAGAATGTTCTCTGAGCTTTGTCCATGATTATTTTCCTAAATATGTTTTGCTATTGAATGTTCTGTTGATTTTTAATATTAATAGAAAAATCCCTTTAAGAGGTTTAATTGGAGTAATTGTGCAATATCTGAACATTATCTTTGAAAAAACAGAATGTTTTTTAATTATAATTTTCGCATCTTGAGGTTGATTAGTTGCTAGTTTAAGAGTAACCAGATAATGGAGAAACCACATCAAAAGCTGACATCAAGTGACAGTCACATTTTTAAGCTAATCACTCTGGTTTCTCAGGACAGAATTCATAGACTCATGTTTCTTACGCCTGGTAAGTTCTTCCCTTCCCATGTATAGACTATCTATCTAACAAGCTAACATATTTGTCTTTTAAAACTCTCTAATAGGGATAGACAGCATCTTTCATATGCCATTTCAGCAGTAGATGGAATATTATGGGTGGAAAGTCTTCCTTTTGTCCAACCCTAGTATTTAAACACAAATTCAACCTTATTTTCTTGGTGGAGATGAATAAGAGCTGGCCACCATCCTTCTACCACAAATTTTTCTTACACATTCAACTCATAGTAGTGAAAAATATCTTCAGCTCAGTTTGACAAAAAATGTATTTTGTGGGGCCTTCTAGACATCCATAAATTTTGCACAAACATTTCAAGCACTTTACATGATTAATCCCCTATTATTATCTAATACAAGATGCTGCCCACTGCCTGAAGCTCAGATTATGAAGAGAGGACTGTAACCTTGGGAGCGTTTGTGTTGTATTCACTGCATTATCAGCCTTTCCCATCCTTTGTATTATAGGATCAAAAACACAGTTATTTTGTTTTTTACCTTGTTTATTTTAAATCCCTAGTGTCTTTTGGCTGGGAATAGAGTCTAAACTTTCTAATTTAAGCAAAGGAGTTTATGAGCCCCTGGGGCAAAGATTTCATTCCATAGCTGGCAGCTGGAAGGAGGTAGATGATTTGGTTCATTGATTTCTCTTCTGAGTCCATTTATTTCCAGTTCTAGCCCCTGATCCCTATCTGCCAAGGGAGTAGTTAATCATTTTTCTCATATCCTCTGGCTCTCAATTAATAAGTGCTCAGGTGATCTGATTTAAGGTATGCCTTAAAAAGTTTGTACAAGCCACTTGCATGAGCTCATAGCTACAATTTATTTCAGGTAAAATTATTGGTAATATATAAGGATGACACAACTTGGTTTACATTATTCTGAAATTTTAAAATCTGATTAATTTTACACAAATAGAATTTTTTTTTTTAATAATTGCCTAGAACCATAGCAATGGAAGTTCACTCCCACACCCACTTGCAGGCAATATTTTTGTGAACTACTTGAGACATCCTAGTTTTAGGCCACACTGTCAATCAAACAAAAGAAAACAAGAAAACACTGACAAACTTATCCACTTGGACCGCTGTTTACCCGCTCTTCCTCCATTTCCCTGACAAGAGCCTATGCAGAAACGTGAACAATACAGGTCAGCCTTTAAAAACAAGCAACTTCATAAAGAAGTGAGCACATTCAAGATGTATGTCCCTGGGCTGCAGAAGCTCATCCCAGCACATGTGCCGCAGAGTTTGTAGAAGACATAAGGGAATGCAATGTGGTCTCCCACAGGAGTGACTTTGGGAAGCTCTACTTATTTCAGTGATGCTGCTAATACTGAAGATTCTTTTTGGAACTCCTCTTTAGGAAACACCTTCAGACTTTCTATCCCAAAATATTTCCTAAGTCTATCAATTTTTAGTCATCCATATGACCAATGCCCTAATTCAGATACTTAGCATCTCTTAGTCCTGAATATGAAAACATCTTCTACGTGTTTTTATTTATTTATTTATTTATTTATTTATTTATTTATTTATTTTTGAGAGGGAGTCTCGCTCTGTCGCTAGGCTGGAGTGCAGTGGTATGATCTCGGCTCACTGTAACCTCTGCCTCCTGGGTTGAAGCGATTCTCCTGCCTCAGCCCCAACCCTCTTCACCCCCGAGTAGCTGGGACTATGTGGGGAACGGCACGTCTGCCGGGGACTCTTGGCCTGCAAGAGGGTCCCAGCCTGGAAGGAGAGAAGGGCGCGGGAAATAAAGAAGATAGATGGGGTCTGGAGGACTGAATAGGCTGTGCCTAAGCAGCAATTTTATTTGTGCATAGCATCCCAATATTTACTTTCAGCTTTCAGCAGCTGACGTCAGCCCACATTGTTGATTCTATACAATAAAGGGGAACAAAAAGTTACAACACAGAAGGTCTGGGGTAGAAGAAAAATATCAGTAAACAAAAGGAGTACTTAATCAGGAGCCACAAAGGAGAACATGAGAATCAGAAAACAGGAAGATGATTTTCTTATCTATTGAGCAAGGGTTTACATTTGGAAAGGGGGTATTCCTTAAGGGTCGGAAGGAATCACAAATCCTCAAAGGCAACAATCTCCAAGAGTCACAAGCATGGCCACAGGGCCTAGGCAGTGCTCAGTAAACAGTCATAAAACTAGCCCAGAACAGGATTTAAGATAAAACACAATGTCTAGTAAGACCCCACAGCCATCACCAAGCCATTGTGTCAGAGTCAGGGAGTCTAAAATCACTTCAACAGAATCATCCATTTTTAGTTCCTGCTTCCTCATAGCTCGACTGCCTCCAGCAAAAGGGGAAAATGTGTCCGGGCTCAAGCTCACATTATGGCGGAGGCACAGTCAAAATGCCTCTACGCTGGAGTGATCCCCACAACATCTTACATGGAGGGCAGCAGGCAAAGAGAGATCTTGTACAGGGAAGCTCCCATTTTTAAAACCATCAGATCTTGTGAGACTGAGTCACAATCACAAGAACAGCACAGGAAAGACTTGCTACTATAATTCAACCACCTCCTACCAGGTTCCTCCTACAACACATGGGAATCGTGGGAGTTACAATTCAAGATGAGATTTGGGTGGGATGGGGGCACAGCCAAACGTATCAGGAGGGGAACTTGCCGTTAGGTCATTTGAGGCCCTCCTGAATTTCTCCATATGTCAAGGCAGCACAGAATATGGGGGCCTTGATTTTAGACCTTATACTGCAAGTATTTCTGAGAGGTGAGTCCTCTCAAAGGACTCAAAATTCAGTGGCCTCTTGTTGGTTCCCATTACCTTTGACTAAGTTCATCCTGTCCAATCCTGAAAACTCTTCCTCCATTGGCCTCCATCCCACAGTTCTGTCAGATGATGGCATGACTCAGATGATCCCTGAGTGAGACAAACATGCCTTTGATCCCATCTCTGTTGTCATCTAGTGGTATGGCTTTGACAAGATACATTACCTCTCAGCCTTGCTTTTCATGAAATAGAGATAGTATCTACATAATAAAATGACACATAAAAAGTTCCCAGTTTAGTGTCACACTCATACTGGGTACTTTGATCTTAATTCTTTAGTATCTTTCACTTGTTAATGTCACATGCAGGCCATCTAAATTTGAGTATTAACTAAGATTTGTCGGTTACCTTCTAGTCTTCTTTCTCTCTTCCTTAGCCCTTGGGGATATATCCAGGTTTACTATGGCTTCAAGTTGCACCTTTAGGCAAATGACTCCCAAGCTGCATTTTCTGCCCCAATCACTTTCTGGTTTCCTGGTTCAGTTCCACATTTCCAGTTGTCTCCTAGAGATTTTTCCTATGGTGTCTTGTTCAGCTTGTTTAAAATGCTCCCCCTCAAACAAGTACTTTCTCCTGGCTGGCTTCCTTATTTGTGTTAGTGGTGGCAATGATCTCTCTGTCATCTCAGCTTAATGCTTTTAAGTCACCAATAGTTTTTTCTCTTTCAGACCCACAATAACTCAGCTGTCAGAGGCTATTGGTGTCTTCTCTCACAATAGAGCTTGAATTCACCCTTTCCCTCCATTCCCAGACATCAGTGCCTTTGGAGTTAGAGGGTTGTGCTAGGCTCCTAGTTGGTACTGTCAGGGACCCACTCAGAAGCCCAGAGTTGGTATGAAGATTATTTCAAGCTGAAGACATTTGGGATTCAACAGACACAGAGAGAAGGCTTCTCGGAGTTTCTCTTATTTGACTAACAGCATAAACTTCTGGGAAATGAGACTTTCATAAATTCCTTCTTCAGGGTGGCTTTTACTGCTAGGAAAGAGACTCAATATATTATAAATATCCTCTTGGGGGGAGTTTTATGGCCTTGAAGAAGACAGATCACTTGCACCTGGATGAACAAACATTATTATAAACTTTCTTAACCCCCATTGTCTTTCCTGAAGAAACCTGCCTATTCTTTCCATAGAGGCCTTTTCTCCCTACTCCTTTTTCCCTGCTAAGGTAGTTCTACATGTACCCCTCCATATCTGACGTTCAGTCAACAGTGGATCAAAACTATTTGAAAAAAAAGAAAATTGCGATTCGATCCAAGATGGCCGATTAGGAACAGCTCAGGATTGCAGCTCCCAGTGAAAGCGCAGAGGGTGAGTGGACGCCGCATTTCCAGACGGATTTTTATTGCCCACAGACTGGGAGATTCCCAGGCGGAGGAGCCCTAAGGGTCGCCAGCGCGGCTCTTTCGGCGGCGCGGCAGTTTTGCCGGCGCCCCGGCGTAGCAGCTCTCCGTACAAAATACACTAGTCTGGGTCTCCCTTCTCGCTGGCAAGCAGAGCTTCGGGAAGGCAGAATCGCCCATTCATCCGATTAAAAAGGGGTCTGAAACAG